>CM053788.1:478487143-478659643 GCA_028749045.1 Cupressus sempervirens
GTCAGTAACAAGAGGATCTATAGCCACATCATCAAAATTAGATGAGTTTGGATTGATGGGAAACATAATTGTAAGGAGGGTTGTTGATACCTCACATGTGTAGGTAGCACACTGGAATGTGGATTCATCCAAATTTCTTTTGGCCATTACTAGAAAGGAAGAATGGGGTTTGTTTGAGTTGTAGAAAAAATCTGAGACAATTCTTGAGGCCTATAATAAGGAGGTAAAAAGGAGAATTGAGCTTGAAGATAAGCTAATGGGGAAGTCCGCCAAGCCAAGAATAACATACCCCCATCCTCCAGTAGAATCTTTTAAATCCACTCCCCTTTTAGAAATACTAGACACACCTCAAAGGAAAGAATATTACACAGATGATGATTTTGAGGAAGAGAAAAGCAAGCTATTTTCCTTACATGTAGAGTTAAATATGCAATATGAGGATAAGCTTAGAAAGGCTCAAATGTATTTAGTAGATAAAATTGAATCGCCCTTGTTCTATGATCAGTTCGCAAGAGTAAAAAATGTATGGGAGGAACTAAAAACCCATGATGAAACCCTCAAGCCTATTGTTAATAAGTGGGGAAAAAGGGAGAAAGAAATCACCCTTTTATGTTATTCAGTTATAAGGTCTTCCCATGACCATATTGAAAAAATGTGTGATGTTGCTAATGGCTTGTCAAATTTTTATAACAGAAGAATTGCTTTGCAACTGAAAATTGTTTCTTATTTAAGCAAGTATAAGAATAAAAAATTTGATTTATTTCCTTGTGCCTTGGATAGAAAGAATAAATTGAAAAATAAGGATGAATGGAATAAAGAATTAGATGACTTGTTCTACACAAGGATACATAAATTTGTAAACAAAAGAGGGCATACCTGGTGGGCCATCACGAAAGAGGAATTGTTTAAAGTCCAGTTATTTTTTGATTCTTTGAGACAAGAGTTTGTTGGTTTTGAAAATGAGGCTAACTATATATTAAAGAAGCAAGATGATATCCTACAATTCAGCTAGCCTGATGATGGACAATTTAACACTTGGATGGTAGATATTGCTTTTGATGAGCTGTTAGAAGAAGGCGGTACAGATGATGATGAAGAATAGAAAGGTGAGGTGCAGATCATTAACACATCAGCACCAAATCTAAAAGAAGAAGAAGGTGAAAAAGTAATATTGCCTATTCAAGGTGAAAGTAGTGAAAATCCACAAGAAAAAAATGATTTGGAGGCACCATAGGATAACCCTTCATTGGCTAGTTAGGTAGCCACATATTCTAAAGATCCAGAATAGTAGGGGACAAATCAAAAGTTGATGATTTGTGATAGTTATAGAAGCAGGCTTACCCAAACAATTTTTGATGTGCTTAGCATTCTGTTATACTCATTTTTGTCTCTTGTTATGGTGGTTGGTTTCTTGTTTGGAAGGACACTTTTCAATCACAATTGCCCTTTGTTTATTGGAACTCATGTTATATAAATGAGTTTTCAAGGCATTGTGATGGTCCAAAAAATAATTTTTTTTTGAAGTGCCAAGAAATAGTACAGTTGATCCTTATTCTGATGTAGTATTTTCAAATACTTTCAAGTATAATTGTTGATACAGATATATGACATAACCGGTGATTTTATGAGTTTGGTTAAGACTTTATTGGTTGATGTATTAGTCATTTGAAAAAGGAAAATGCAAAGGGATGTTTACAACGTTTCTGTGTCATCAATCTCTGTCTCCATTTCATGAACTTATCTATTTTGAGATCATTTGAATTAGGTTCATATGATCGAATGCAGTCTAGATAGGATGTGTCAATATTCTCTTGTTGCTATTAATTCAATGAATTATATAAATGCTTTACTAGAACAGTAGAATTGATAAGTTTATGAGAAGGATATTCATTAAGAATGGAAATGGATTATTTCTATTGATAAAATTCATTCATAAGTTGTTTGAATTAGGTCTCCCACCAATATATAAATCTTAGCCCAAATGGATAAGGCATTGGTAATGAAATTTAGTGGTAATTGAGAGTTGATCTGTTTCTGCAGGTCAAGTTTTTTTTTTTAAAGGAAAAAAGTCTCAAAGATCATTTTAAGGTCATAATACTAGTCAACACTCACTTACATAATATTCCTAAGTATTAAGTAGCTACTAATAGCTAGAATATATGAAAGTTTTAGGAGATTTGAGACCAGATCTGCTTAAAGGGTTGTGTATAATTTTGAAAAGATAAGAGAATTGGAAAGAGTGTGCATGTATTTGAAGGATAAATGATGAGAATTAGAATGAAACTAAGATGATTTCCACACAATTTTACAATTGGATTATCCCTAGGTACACCCACCTTGGTCTACCAGAGTTGAGAGAGTAGGAAACCATCATGGGTTTTTTTGAAGTTGGGTCCAAGTGATTTATGCATATAATTGTTCATGAAATCTAGCTAATTTTTAGGTTATGTGGGTATTATCAATTGACTATTGAGGATTTTTTTGTTCAGTAGTTTCAAACACCAACAAAATGGTGACTTTACTAGGGACACTTAGTATTGTTATCAAATAAGAGTGTCATTTAAGATCTGTGTCTCCCTTGGGAAGAGTTTAAGGTAAGTGTTTCATGTTGAATTTACTCATGGATTTAGAAATTGTGCACATTTTGTCGGACCTATTAGTAAAGCATTTTTCATTATATCCAATGATTTTCCCATTCAGATAAGAGTGGGTGGTGACTCAAAAGGTTTAACCAATATTAATACTTGCAAATTTGGTCTCTCAAATGATCACAAATGCTAAGAAAAATACACGGGAAAATATGAAGCAAAATCCTAGAATCAAGTTACAAACTGATCTCCCTCCTAGGAGAAGGAAGAATTGGGCTGTAAAAGGAGATTAGATATAGAAAGGAAGTTATTCTCAAGAGAAAATAATAAGGAAATACAACCCTTATCATCTTGTTGCTGATAAGTAACATTTCTCAAAAGGTCCTAGATATCACCTAGGGTTGTCTGATGATGAATTCTATAATACTCCTAAAATGATACATCAAAAAAAGATTGTACAACCACGTGCACTTGGTTTAGGTGATATAAATAGTACAAATACATGCCAATGTAGTATGAACCCTTTCATGTCAGATTATTCACCTAAAAAGGTCAGACCCAAATACTTGGAGCCTAAATTTTTTAATAAAGATAGAATGATTGGTTTTGAATTTACTGTTCCTGATCATAATGAGACGCAAATCTTGAGAGAGAGGTGTGCTAAGAAAGAAACTATTGATTGGGGGATTTTGAAGGTAAGGGAAGAAGTGACTATGAAGAACTATGAAGAAAAACAAGAATTACTAAGGCAAATTGTTGCTTTAAAAAAGAAAAATGAGATAGTGGCTAGTACTAGGCAACCCAAGATTGTGGGTCAAGTTGAGCGGCTTAGATTACAAGAGAAAAAATTATTATAGAATCAAGACATGAACCAAGAGGGTCCTATAATACAACAGATCAAGAGTTATAAGGCTTTAGAAGCTAGGAGAGATATACGACATGCTATTGATTTTCAAGATAAAGGAAAATAGAAGGAAGTTGGTATTAGGATCAATGAACTAGTACAAGTTGTCCAAATTCTTGATTCTATGTCACCTTCAGATATTGAGCTAGAAAAGAAAAGAAAAGAGAGAGATGCTTTAGCTAAGAAATTGGAGATTGCAGAAAATGAGGCTATTATAGCCGAGATGAATAATAAGATCAAGTTACTAGAAATTGCTAAGAAGCAATCTATAGTTATGCCTAGGGGTAATGTAGATGGTGGATATGATAAGGCAGATCAAGATACCACTCAAGTACCTTTTCCTTTTTTATCTTCTTTTTCACAAATTGTAGATCTGAGTAAGCCTCTTGGTGATGCTAGTACTAGCAATGCTAATGCTAATGTCAAAAGAAATGTTCCTTACCATCATAAGATTGATTTGCAAAGAAGACCTATCCATTTAGAAGGCTATAGGAAAATATGTTTTGATGGAACTCCTAGTTTCCCTAATCCTATCCCACAAGAGATGAGAAAAATATTGCCTAAATTTTCTATAAATAATGCTATTACCTGTGAAGATCACTTAAGAAGTTTTCTAGATATGATGAGTGACTATGAGGTTGAAGCAGAAGATGTTATAATGAAGTTATTTGTTCAATCACTTACTGAAGATGCTAGGGAATGGTTTAAAAGACTTCCTAAATTTTCTATTATGGATTGGAAGGATATTGAATATTGTTTCAAGGAACAATATGATGAAAAGTTGAACTAGAGTTACATTTTGATTGAATTTAATAACATCAAGAGATTGCCAAATGAATTTGTCACTGAGTTCAACAATAGGTTCCAAAAAAGGATGTATAAGCTAATGCAAGCCATGCAAGTTGATGACAAGGCATGCTTGATCACTTATTTGAATGCTTTTGATGGTAAAGTACCATATCAACTTAGGGACAAGGAGCCTAGAACTTTAAGGGAAGCCTTTAGGGTTGCTGTTAACATTGAAAATAATATGAGAATTTCAAGCAGATTAGAAAGTAAAAGGGATGACCCTATATTGTTTGGTAATAAGGGAAATAGGAGAGAGGACCATAAAGTTGAAGGTGGGATAACTCAAATTATTAATGCCATAAAGAGTCTAAATCTTCCTCAAGTAAAGAATGATAGGAATCCCAATGACAATAGGATCCCTTATCAATCTAACTTCAATAAATATAATAGATTGCAGAATTTCCCCTACAATACTACTTGGAAGGATGGTCAGCCTAGTGTTCCCCCTCCTAAGAACAACATAAATAAAGTGACCCCTGATCCTTTATCAAAAAATTCTATGAATTTGGTAGATGATCATGAGTTTATTATTGAGCCTATTTGGTGTTTTGCATGTCAATTACCTCATTCTCCTAAATCCTATGCAATAGCACTATCATGTCCAGGGAATCAAAATATAGTGGAAAAATGTCAAGAATAGGAGGAAACCAATGATGATGTAGGATGTAACATGTTTGATTCACATTATTCTGACAATGAAGGTTGTGATAGAGATGTACATGATTAGAGACAATTTCATAGTGTCAATCAACAGTAAGTATGCTCTGATGAAAGTGATATTGAGGACAATGTGTGTAACATGGTAGGTTCAAAGGAAGAAGTGACCTTGAGAAAACCCTCTAGAGAATAAATTGACCAAATTACTACTAATATGGTGACTCAGGTTTGGTTCAAGGAAATGAGAGGAATAAGGTAGCTAGTATTTTCATAAAGGGAACTGATCATAAGAAAGGGGAAATTGTAAGACCTAAAGTATTCCCTACTGTGAAGGTTAAATTTGCAAATAAAAATTAGGAGCCAAAGAAAGGGGGCAACCTTGAGGATATAAAGTTCTCAAATAATATCTCCAAGAGAAGAGATGGGAAGATATCACAGAATGTCACTGAGCAAGATAAGAGCCATCATAATGCCTTGAACATTTTGGGTAAGCATGATGAGAAAGGGAATGTGAATAATGATAACCTTTCTGATTCTTCTATAGATATGTTTGCTATTTTGTCTCAGATTAATATTAAGGTTCCTCTATTTGAGTTACTGAGAATCCCAGAGCACTGAGATAAAGCTATAGCATGGTTGGGAAACACTGATGTAAAAGTAAGTCAAGAATATAATGAAAATCATGTTCCTAAATAAGTTCAAAAAGGAAAAGGTGAAGGAGAAGGAGCCTAAAGTGGTTGTCTCTCAGATTCCTCAGATGTTTTTAGATAACTCTATCAATGAATGTTTGGGAAATGTTGAGCCATTTTTCTTAAGTATCCTAGTGAATGTTAAGACATTAAAGAATTGTATGATTGATTCTGGTGCTTCTAGTACTATTATGCCTTTTGAGATAATGAAAGAATTAGGTCTAAAGGTTGACACTACTCATAGAAGATGTTGTCTTATGGATAAAAGGGAAGTTATAGTCATAAGAACAATTAGTGCCCTACCCTATAGATTAACAACCTATCCAAATAAAGAACTCACTATGAGCATGTTGGTTGTTGACATACCACCTTAATATGGTATGTTATTATCTAGAAAATGGAGTGATACCATGGGAGGAAGCTTGCAATGTGACCTATCATTTGCTACTTTTAATATTGATGGAAATTTTATAAAGATCAATAGAGAGCCAAAAACATATATATGATAGTAGAAGAATTTGAGGATGATATGACAAATTTTGTGGATACAGATGTCAATGCATTCAGAGTTGAGGCCTTAACTTTAAAGAAAAGTGAGAAAAAATCTCAGATAGAAATGGAGGTTGATACAAAGATAGATAAAGGTGACTTATGGGTGATGTTCTTTGATGGTGCTTATTGCAAAGATGGAGTAAGTGCAGGTGTTTTACTAATTTCTCTTGCTAGGGTAACTTACAAATTTTCTTTCACATTGAATTTCCCCTATACTAATAACATAGCAAAATAAGAGGCTTTGTTGTTAGGACTTAGACTAGCTCATAAGCATGGGATAAAATATATACATGTAATTAGGGATTCCAAGTTAGTTGTATCCCAGGTGAGAAATGTTTATGTGTCAAAGAATAAAAGGTTAAAATAGCATAGAAATGTAGTATGGGACATGATTGAGTGCTTTGATGCATTTGGAATGATTTGGAAGGAAAAATCAAACAATAAGATGGTGGATTTGCTGGAAAATATAGCAGTAAAACCTTATGATATCACATTTGCTGGTATATCTAAAATTGAAACTCATATCAAGCCTTCTATTCTTGACAATGTCCAAAATTGGCAAGTATTTGAAGATGACAAGGACATTTTGAGATTTTTGAACTGTGAAAATATGTTGTTAGGACAAGAAATTGATTGTGCAGCTTATGTGGAGAATATAAATGGAAAAGATACTATTTTTGGGAAGGAAGTTGGGGTTTGGTAGCCTTAGAGACTATTTTTGACAATCAGGATAGATAACAAATTGATGTTAGTAAATATGATGCCAAAGATTTAGAGGAAGTGAATCTAGGAACTAAGGAAACACCTAGGAGAGTGTATATTGGTAGAAAATTGTCTGGCAAAATTTGATAGATTTGCTAAGGGAATATAGGCATGTATTTGCATGGTCATATGATGACCTAAAATCTTATAGAGAGGATCTATTCTAGCATGAGATTCCTTTGAAGCCAGATGCAAAGCCTTTTAGGAAAAAAAAAAGACCAATAAATCCAACCTTTGCCCCTAAGATGCAAGAAGAATTAATCAAATTAAGGGATGCTAGGATTATAAAACCTATTACACATTCTTCTTGGTTGTCCAACTTGGTCCCTATCAGAAAGAAAAATGGAGATATAAGGCTATGTGTTGATTTTAGGAATTTAAATATATCTTAATTAAAAGATAATTATGGTTTGCCAAACATGGAGGCTATGTTGCAAAAGGTTACTGGTTTAGAACTCATGTCTATGATGGATGGATTCTCAAGTTACAATCAGGTGGTTGTCAAATATTTAGAACAATATAAGACTACTTTCACTACTCCATGGGGGACTTATGTATATCTTAGGATGCCTCTTGGGCTTACTAATGTTGGGGCTACTTTTCAACATGCAATGGATGTGGCATTTGCTGACATTAATGATAATTTTTTGGTTGTGTATCTGGATTTAACTACCTACTCAAAAGATGAGAATGACCATTGCACACATTTGGAGAAGGTATTCATTAGGGCTCTCAAATATGGTATTTCTTTAAACCCCAAAAAGTGTCATTTTGGTGTAATTGAAGGAAGATTATTGGGACACTTAGTTGGAAAACATGGAGTTAGGATTGATCCTGAAAGGGTAGAAGCCATATATAAGATATAGAAACCCAAGAGTGTTAAAGGTATTTAGTCATTCTTTGGCCAAATAAATTTTCTTAGAAGATTTGTAACTAATTTTGTAGAAGTTAGCAGGCCTAATTCAAGGATGTTGAAGAAAGGGTCTGAGATGAAATGGGATGGTGAGCCTAGTACTGCCTTCAATAAAATTAAGCAAGCTATCAAGGATGCTCCTATTCTCAGAGCACCAGATTATGACAAGCCAATGCATATTTTTTCTTTTTCCTCTTTTCACACTATTGATACAGTATTGTTAGAAAGAAATGAGGAGGGTTATGAGCAACTAATTGCATTCTTTAGCAAGCCATTGCAAGAATTTGAGCAAAAGAATGATATTAATGAAAAATAGGCATATGCATTGGTCAAAGGAGTGAAGGCCTTTAGATGTTATTTGATGAGGTCTACAATTATTGCTTGTGTCCCTACTACTACTATGAAAGACATTTTCTCACAACAAGAGGTATCTGGCAGGAGGTGTAGGTGGATCAATAGAATGAAAGAATTCAATATTAACATCCAGATTACTAAATTGGTCAGAGATCAAGGTTTGGACAAGTTGATGATAGAAGAAAATCTAGAGGCAAACCAAATTAATCAACTGGATGATAATTGTAGAGAAGATCTCTATGATATGGACACCTCTAATTGGTACAAGGATGTAATCTATTATTTGCAAACTATGAAATCTCCATCAAAGTTAATTGATAACCAAAAGAGATCCCTTAAGTTGCATGCTATAAGATATGTTATAGTCCAAGGATAGTTGTGGTGGAGAAGCATGGAAGGAGTCCTCTTGAAGTGTTTGGATGAAATTGAGTCTAAAAGAATTTTGAAAGATATGCATGAAGGTGTATGTGGTGGTCACTATATGGCTAAAACTACTACTCATAAGATTTTGAGGGCTGGGTTTTTGTGGCCAAAAATTTTCAAATATGCTCATAACTTTGTGAAATTATGTGATACTTGCCAAAGATTCAGTGGGAAGTTGAAGTTTTCTGGAAATCTACCCTTAAGACCTATTGAGGTGCAAGCACCCTTCCAACATTGGGGAATTGATTTTATAGGCAAAATAAAAAACAAGTCCAGTGGAGGTCATTCTTAGATCTTGGTGGCTACTGATTATTTCACCAAGTGGGTTGAGGCAATCTCTAATAGGAATGTAACAAGTAAGGTGGTGATTAATTTCATCTTGAATAATATTATAATTAGGTTTGGATGTCCTTAGAAGATTGTAACTGATAATGTCATGTGTTTTAGATCAGAGGAATATAAAGATTTTTGTAAAAGGTATGGTATTATAGAATATACATCATCACCCTATCATCCTCAAGGTAATAGTTAGGCTAAATCTAGTAATAAGAGTATATTGAAAATCATCAAGAGGATTTTGGGGGAAAATAAGAAGTCCTAGGATTCAAAGTTGCCATTAGCCCTATGGGCTGATAGGGTTACTATGAAAAAGGCTATTGGATGTGCTCCATTTGATTTGGTTTATGGTATACAAGCTAGACTCCCTTAGAATAACTTAAAAGAAATGTACAAGTTTATTCAACTTTATGAAAATTACATTGTTGATGAGATGCAGCTTAGAATGGATGACATCTTGTAATTAGAAGAAACAAGGAGATAATATTCTATTTAAAATGCCAAGCAGTAGTCACAAATGAAATATTTTTATGATAAAAGGATCATTGACAGGAAATTTGAAGTAGGTGACATGATACTAATGTGGAATGCTAAGATGGAAGATAAAGGGAAGCATGGTAAATTTGATCCAATTTGGCTAGGTCCATATAGCATTCATGATACAAATGGAGAAGATTCATATTTCATGCAAGATTTAATTGGAGACATTCTTGAATTGCCAGTTCATTGACAATTATTGAAGAGATACGTTTCTTAAAGTATCCTTTTTCCATGAACAATTGATTTATGGTTCTTCTATTTTCTTGTACATTGTGTATATTTTGTAAATCCTTGTAAAATTTTTGTATAGTTTGGTTCCTTGTTCTATTTGTTCTATTTTGTGCTCTCTAAAGAAGTTGTCATTGTTGTATCAAGTTTGTGGTCTACTTTCCCAAAGATTCTAAATTCTTGCATAGACTCAAATAGTCTATCATCCCCAGACAGAGCCACTGTTGGTCTGATTTTTTACATAACTAACTTCTCTTAAAATCATGGTATAAAAATTAGATGCGAGTGCTTTTGTTAGAACCTAGGGTTTCAAGTTTTGGTCTTATACTTTTGGTACCTTTCAAAATCTGTGTAAAGCCCTAGGTCTTGCCCTTTTATTTTATCCTAGCGTGCAAGTTTTAAAAAAGAAAAGTGAATATTCTTTTCCCGCTTGCTTTGAGGTCATTGTTGAGCCATTTGAAAAATTTTATCCCACTATTGGATCTTATTTGAATCCATGGTTGTTTCATACTAGCTATAAAAAGTTGTGAGGTTGTTTCCTATAGTGATGTGGCAACCATCAGAGAACTATGTTGTGGTACTAAAAAAATGAATTCTGATGCCAAAAAATGTGTGTTAATATGAAGACATTATGATCATGTGCTATATCCTAGGCTTGTTAGTATTATAAAGAACACATGAGGAAAAAATTGTAAATGGTGTCACTAGAGTTCAAGTTTCTTTGACGATTCGCTAAGTCACTACCAAAAAATCCATGTGACCTGCCGGTAGTGACATAGCGAGTGCCCAGATTTTAAAGAAAGCAGTAACCTATTTAAGGTTGATGTGACCACAAAAATTCCCATGCAGTCTCATAAATATGCACGACCACCTTCTCTAACACTAGTATTAATTGGTGAAGTTTCAATCAATGTATCTTTTGTTATCTGTCACTAGAATTGTGAATCCGTCAGAGCTCGCTATATCGCTAGCCAAAAAAACACCTATTTTCTGGTAGTTACATAGTGAGGGCCCAGTCATTGCAAAAGACAACATTATTTTAAAATAGGAAATGATTTTGAGGATCCTAAGGAAGATATTGTGTAAGCTCTACTTTTATTTATATGAAGGTTGTGTCATTCATAAGTTTTATTTCCCTGTGTCTGTTTTGATGGGTTATCGAAAAGTCACTATATCGCTAGCTAGAAAGCTTGTAATTTTGCCAGTAGTAATGTAGCAACTAGTCGAAAGGTTGTGATGTAAAAGGAAATCTTCAAAGGTGGGCCCTAAATGAGTGACTTGAAAAAGTTGAGTTATGCAAATCAAACAACACGGAGGCATCCTACTAAGGATTTATAAGCCAAAAATTTTGAATTCGTTGGAATGCACTATATCGCTAGCTGGAAAGTTAGTAATTTTGTTGATAGTGATGTAGCGACCTACCTAAAAATAACAAACATGACAAGGTCAAGGATGTGTGATGTCACTAAAGGTTTAAAATAATATATATGTGTGATTATATGTTAAACTAGCTTAGCGCCAATGGTAACCTAGACCCACTTCCCATGTAGAAAACATGCAAAGAATTCTGATCGTCAGATCAAGCATGGATCAATGATACTTGCTAACTCGCTATGAAAAGATGTGCAAAGATTATGTATAGTGAGTTAGCAAACAAGGGGCCCACCATTGTTCTCTTAAGAGTTGTTTCAAATGTTTGCAACATGATCAAAGAAAAATTAGTGGTTATCGCTATCTCACTATAGCAAGATGTTTGAAAGTTATGCATAGCGAGGTAGTGAATTGATGAAACATGTCCCTAGTCATAAATGGGACTGGATTGAAAGGCCAACATTAATGGAAAGGTATAGATGGAAGCAATTTATTGGTTTGACTGCTAGTGTGATGAGAAGAAAAGTGAGTTAGCCTAGTTTTCATTCCTGGATCATGGGATTTTTCAAGGATCAACAACGCAAATTTAAAAGGAAGTGTGATGCCACTCTATTTTTCTATTTTGTGCATTTATGATGAATGAAAGCTTCATGTGTGGGAGAAATAGAGTATAATACAAGATATTTCACTAGTTCCAGTCTCACATAAACAAAGATTTCACATTTTCTAAGCACAAGAACCTATTGATCATATTGTGTTTAGCCTGGCACAAATATGAACCAATTCATCATCTGTTCAAGAGAAATTGTAGAGGTTCAAAGAAAATCAAGTCTAGCAAGTCAAGTAAGTACTCATATACAACCTTTGTAGATTTTTGGTTCCTATTATTATGATCAAGATGCCTCCTAAGAAAGCATTTTGTGGGAAATTTAATTATATGGATAGAAATTTCCATGACGATTTGCTAGAATTACTCCCAAAATCCACGACTGAGCTTGCACAAGTTAAAAGGTTAATTTATTTAAACCCTAGGCTTAAGATTGTTGATGGCCTATATGACAAGGGGAACTGGGTTAGGGATGCAACAACTATGCAAACTAGTCTTTTCTTGTTTAAAAAGTGGTTTTTAGAGAGGAATTTGTTTTCCCTTGTATGCTAAAGTCTGGAATTTTGATTTGGGAAAGCTAGTAGTCCCAAGTGTTTTCATCGATTATGATTTTCTTCAAGCCATTGCCAAGAATTATGACCAAGCTATTATGGTGGTAAGACAAAATGATGGTGTGCCTCTAATCTCAATTAGTCGTAAAGAAATTATAGAGGTTTCTCACCTAGAACCATTATCAAATAACCATGTGCCAATAAATCTACCAGAACTAGAAAATGAATTCAAAGCAAAGAAGGACGTGATTAGGGGAGGTGCACTGAGGGCACACATTGGTACAATAGGAACTCTGTCGATAATTAACATGGCCTCTAGGGAACCTTTTAAGAAGAGTCTTTTCACTTCCCAAGAAGTAGAAATATACAGAACCCTATGCTATATTTTTGGTGAGGATGAGTAGGATTTCATACCCTTTGGCCTTATGTATATGATGGTTTAGATTGGTTCTTTTAGTGTAGATGTTATCTTTGATTTTTCCTCCTTTTTGGCTGAAGAAATTCATACTGGTTTAGTTGGAATTACGAAGGGCAAAGTGGAGAAAACTTTTGGCTACTATTCTCTATTGATGCATATGTTCTTGTTCAAGGGGGTGACATATTTTGGTAATGAGATGGAATTGAACAGAGAGGAGAATGGGGAAGCATTGCTAGTCTAGTTGTGGAGTGTAGATATGACCTAGGATGCAAATAATGCCAATTTTGTCAGATTTCATAGGTATTTTGCTTCTAAATTGAGATGTCTCATAATTAAGATACAAGCCCAGAATCCCTGAGGTATTAATGGACCTCCTCAGGCCTATGGAAAAACCCCATAACTTGAAAGTTTCACATAATTGGGGACATATCATTCCTTACTCTATTTCTATGATTTTCAGAATCTATGGTTTTAAAGGGAGTCCTCATGTCTTCCCTTACCAAGTACCTTTGAAGGTAGGAATGGCTAAAGTTTTGTGGCAATTAGGAGGAGTAGAAGAAATGTTTCTATTGAAAAGGAAACTAGGGTAAATTTTCCCTACCTGCATAGTGGCCCATCAGCTTGTAATTACCAAAGGGGGTTGGCTCTTTTTTGCATAAAATTTTGGATTATTATATGATGGCTATCTCTGATCCGTATTTTTGTGATTCTAAGGGATTTTTTAATCAGACCTTGAGGCATAGAATTAAGCTAGGACATGTCAAACATGACTCATATTATCCAGAGGACATTATAAGGAGTGAATTCTCATTGTAGGAGCAAGAAATTAAAAAAAAAATGCAAATTTTATTCCCATGTCCTAGAATTCATTCATTGTTTTGATCAGAAATATAGTCCTCTAGATAATGCTAATATAGAGGTGAACAAAATAAATAATCTTATGAGTAACTTCCCTGAAATAATGGAAGCTATGAATGAGAATAAACAATTTTGGATTGATTCTTATCCTAATAAGGCCAGAGAGGTCATAAGGAGGTTGGCTTTCACTCCTAATTTAGATGCTGGTCAGATAATTGTACACTATAATTCAAAATAAAAGGGCTCCTATAGATAAGGGCAAGCAAATAATGGGATCCACCAGTGTAGCCCAAGAGGAGAGACCTGATGAACCTAGTCCCAAGAGGCAGAAGGTAATGAAAGAAGAGAGGCCTAGAGTTGAGGAATGTTCACCCTCTCAATCCCCTTTGAGGATTGAAGAAGAATAGCTCACTGGCTAGCAGATTGAATAGATGGGATCACAAGGAGGTATCTTCATTGCTCAAGCAGAATTAGATGAGGGCAACCCTCCAAAACCTCCCCTACCAAGTTTGGATCTAACAATATTAGACTATAGAGGTAGGGAATTGGACCCTATGTTAGAATAGGCAAGTCATCAATTTTTGGCTAATGACAGCTTCGTGAGATCTAGGGCTTTCCAGCAGTTTGCATGGAGGGAAAACATGGATATTTGTGAAGAGAGATGCAAAAGCTTAAAAATAGAGCATTGAGAAATGGATGAAACTTCCATCCAGAAACAAAAAAGAAGAAGAAATGATGAAATAATTTTAGAATATAAGCCCTGAGTAGGGGAGGCAAATGGTGAAGGCATCTAACATTTTATTTTTATCAAATTGGGATATTGCTAATGCCTTAGTTTTCAGTTTTGTTTCAAATAAATTGAATTTTCAAGATCACAACAAAAAGGATTTTAGGGGCACTACATTTGTTGAGGATCAAGCTGCATTGGTCAGTTGGTCATTAACAAGAGGATCTAGAGCCACACCATCAAAATTAGATGAGTCTGGATTGATGGGAAACATAATTGTAAGAAGGGTTGCTGATACCTCACATGTGCAGGCAACACACTGAAATGTGGATTCATCCAAAAAAAATTTGGCCACTCCTAGGAAGGAAGAACATGCTATGTTTGAGTTGCAGAATAAATATGAGACAATTCTTGAGGCCTATAATAAGGAGTTAAAAAGGAGAATTGAGCTTGAAGATAAGCTAATGGGGAAGTCTAGTTATGGTGTTTTGTTTCTTGTTTGGAAGGACACTTGTCAATCACAATTGCGCTTTGCTTGTTGCAACTCATGTTATATAAATGAGTTTTGAAGGCATTGTGATGGTCCAAAAATTGATATATTTTGTGAAGTGTCATGAAATAGTATAGTTGGTCCCTATTCTCATGTAGTATTTTCAGATACTTTCAAGCATAATTGTTGATATAGACATATGACATAACCAGTGATTTTATGAGTTTGGTTAAGACTTTATTGGTTGATGTATTAGTCATTTGAAAAAAGACAATGCAAAGGGATGTTTACAATGTTTCTGTATCATCAGTCTCTGTCTCCATTTGATGAACTTGTCTATTTTGAGATCATTTGAATTAGGTTCATATGATTGAATGTAGTCTAGACAGGCTATGTATTGATTCTCTTGTTGCTATTAATTCAATGAATTATATAAATTCTTTACTAGAACAGTAGAATTAATAAGTTTATGAAAATGATATTCTGTAAGAATGGAAATGGATGATTGCTATTGATAAAATCCATTCATAAGTTGTTTGAATTAGGTCTCCCACTAATATATAAATCTTAGCCCAAATGGATAAGGCATTGGTAATGAAATTCAATAGTAATTGAGAGTTGATCTGTTTCTGCATGTCAAGTTTTTTTTTTTAAAGGAAAAAAGTCTCAAAGATTATTTTAAGGTCATAATGCTGGTCAGCACTCACTTACATAATATTCTTAAGTATTAAGTAGCTACTAATAGTTGGAATATATGAAAGTTTTAGTAGATTTGAGACTAGATCTACTTAAAGGGATGTGTAAAATTTTGAAAAGATAAGAGAATTGAAAAGAGTGTGCACATATTTGAAGGATAAATGATGAGAATCAGAATGAAACTAAGATGATTTCCACACAATTTTACAATTGGGTTATCCCTAATTACACCAACCTTGGTCTGGCAGAGCCAAAAGAGTAGGAAACCATCATGGGTTTTTTTGAAGTTGGGTCCAAGTGATTTACACATTTAATTGTTCATAAAATCTAGCTACTTTTTAGGTTATGTGGGTATTATCAATTGAGTATTGAGCATTTTGTTGTTCAGTAGTTTCAATCACCAACATAACCAAAATCTATAAAGAGAAAGCCTCAACTAGAAAAAGATGAACTAGAGAAAGTACAAGAGAAAAAGAGAAAAAGAAGAAGTACATGATGCTCCTCATGATCATCTTAAAATTTTGAATATGAGGGACAACTATTTGAGTGACAAGCCTAAGAAGCAAAGAACCTTGAGAAAATTCAAGAAGAGTTAAAAAAGAGTGCAATGAAAGTCAAGGAGATGAGGAGTCAAGATCTTGATTTTCATAACAACTTATTGAAAAGACTCAAAGAAATAAAGAAATATCACGTAAAAAAGTAATGAGAACACATTTCATCAAAGAAAGTATAGTAATAAAGTGAATACTTGGTGTTGATAAATATGCAAGTGATATAGATTTGAATGATAAACTTGAAAAATTAATCAATAGTGAAGACATCAATAAAGTAATAGGTGACATCAATAAGAGGAAGAAAAAGGATTGTTCCCCCTGGGACCCAACCCTCTATATCCATAAGATCTAAGTAAGGAGCCAAGGATTGACCTAGGAAAGAGGGAATAAAGCACACCAATAATTGATTGATGGAAGCATGGATGGAAAAAAGGAATATTTGTATTCTGTAAGCCTCTAAATAACTATGAAAGAAATAAGCGGGGCCACAAAAATGTAGGATAAACTTGGAAGTCTTAATAGTGAAAGGCCAAAGCTTAAGAAACTTGTTGAGAATAACACCCAGTAACTTTCACAAGAAATAAATACAATAGTAGAGTTGTTGAAGGACATATTTCCCATCCTTCATAAGATATCAGATTCATAGAACTTTATGATCAGTCTAAATGATACATCAGGAACTATAGGTTTGATATAAGAAAAGTTTCATATGATTAAGTGGGTCATCATAGAGAAATAAAAATGGACCTCACTCTATTTGAGTTGCAATATTTCATATTCCCCATAATAGGAATTATCCAATCCCATATTCAAGAGGAAGATAATTTGCTATTCATAGCCCTTTTGGACATCATTGAAGATATGGTCAAGTACCTACCAAAAATCACAAGTTTAAAATTAACACTCAAAAACCTCCCAGACTCATGGAAGGCATAGTTGGACTCTGTCAAGGCCAAGTACACTTTGTCATTGATGACAAAAAGGGGGAGATAAGAAATAGAAATTAATGTGTAGATAAAGAAAGGAGGATATGAAAAATAAATGAGAGATGAGAAACAAAAAAAAGGTAGAGATGAGAAATAGAAACAAAGGTGGAGATGAAAAACAAAAACAAAGGTGGAGCTGAGAAGTAAAAAATAAAGGAAAATGATGATAGGGGGAGATGATTAACAAAGAGTGGGGAAATTAAAAAATTAAATGGTAGCATGGGATAAACCCAAAGGTAAATTAAACACACAAAGAGTGATAGTAATAATGAAATAAGCAAGAGGTATATGAAATGACACCAAGATGAAGAACTCGATAATGAGATACCACAAGGGGAAAACAATGAAGAAGATAAGGAAGTGAACAAGAAATGGAATAGTCTATTTGTTGGAAAAGATTCTACTGGTACCAATCCCAACAAGATAAAGTATGATGATGATCAAATCATAGAGAATCATATGTTTTTTCATCAATGTCGAAGGGGGACATTATTTATTGAACTAGTCTCATTGGCATAAAAATGGGTAGTTGGTGTCATAAACACTTTACACACAAAGAGTGTTTTCATTGATTGGAAACTAGTCAAGAAGAGAACACCAGCTCATGAGTACTAGTAAATATCTTCACTGGTCAATAGAGGAGATAAAGACAAGATGGAGACTCATCATTGTGACATGGAAAAGATAGCATAGAAATAATTCAAATTGGAATTGGCATTATGACAATCATAAAGGATAAATGAATTGAGGATGAACCCAAATTGGTCTAGTAGAGCTATCAAGTCTAGGACCTATGATCTAGGTATCATGGGTTTTTCATGAACCACTCAACAATGTGAATTCAAATTTTGAATTCACTATTTTAAGAAGAATAATATTGTAGGATTTTGACACCTAATAAATTCGAGGACTTCGTGCTTTTGAAAAAAAAGGTTAATGCAGAAGAGAAGAGAGAGCTAGTGTGTGTGAAAGTGAAAGTGTGAAGAAAATAGAGAAGTGTAAGATGATGCATTGAATGAATTTGAAAGAAGGTTAAAATGATGAACTAGCTCTATTAAGAAAAGGATCAAAATAGAAATCTACATCCACTGATAAGAAGAAGTCATGCACTATAGATAGGAACAAACATAGAGAGAAAAGATGAGCAATATTGAGAATATCAAAGAGGTTGCCCAAGCGACAAGAGAAGATATATTATATTCTAAAGGTGTTCACTAAAGATCTATTAGGAAAGGAATGCTACACACATTTGATCACATATGATTTATATTTTTTCTATTATTCAACATCCAATATCCCAAAGCCATGCACAATAGATGAGTCTTCATCTTCTCCTGCCAACTATCATAGTTGGTGCCATCAAATCTAGAACTATCCTTTTTGAAAAGATTCTCCATTTATCTCCTAAAGTTTTTAAGCTTATCCTTCATGGACCTAATGCTCTAATACCAATTTTTATAATACATAGTCCACTGATATAACTGAGAGGGGGGTGAATCAGTTATCCAACTATTATCATAATTATCAACCTTAAAAAAACTTAACCATATGAGCAATATAAACTAAAACCACAATAAGATACTCATACACAATAAAACCATAAATTTTAAATAGGGAAACCCTTGATTAGAGGGAAAACCCTAGTGGGGATGGTACCCACAAGGTAATGTACTAATATAAATGTTCCTTGTTAGAAGATGGACCTTGTTAGGAGTCTATGAATACATTCAGTACATATGAATCCCTATTAGGAGACTTTGAATCTTTGTTAGGAGATTATAACCCTATTAGGATTTGTGCCAACCCTATTAGGAGTTGTGGAAGATAGAAGGACCCATTGTCCAAACAACTTCAAGGGAAAGACCAATGAACCCACTATCCAAATGATCTCTGTATTATCCTTGTAGAATAATAGAATTCTATTTTACTATTCCTTCCTCTATTTTTTTTCCTATCAACAAGACTTATGCTCCTTCTAATCTTGTAAATAGATCATAAATCTTGCATGCAATAATCTGTTGGATCACTTACATGCATTCTTCAAGAACTCTACTCCTTTTTGCACTTTGCACTTCATAAAATGATGGATACTCCTTACAATCAAGGAAAACATCTTTCCTTTATACTATTCTTCATAATAATTCTTTGATTCAACCTTCAGGATTTCCCAATTAATTATAATAAGATAATTAAGTAATTATAATTACAATAGCACTATCAACTCATAGTCTATACAAAACTTCACATGTGTAATGCTAGGGCTTGCACACTTGCTGCCATCATTATTTAGTTGTCCTCTTTCACTATCTAACTATGCATATTCTCATTGTATCTTAGATGTAAGATAGTGAACAAGCATTAGGAACTGCTTTCCCATTACTCTATCTCTAAACTACTCTTTGTAAATTAGGTACAACTTTTGTACATCTTTGACTTAGACTTTGAACACTTGACAATGTCATTAGGACACAGTGTAGAACATTTCCATAATTGTGCATCATGAGATAATCAAACCATTATCCATACCATTAAGATCTATGTCTTCTATTCAACCAATATTTATAAAAACCATGTTATATTGATATCAATGACAAAAAGAGTCATGAATGCAACATGTCAATACTCTCTAATGCCTAGAATACTCCCCCAATGTAGTATCATCAACATTCATGCTAACAATCTCTGCCTTTGGCATTGATGGCAACATAGATGAAAAAACATCTAATTTCCAAGAATACCAAGTAATACTCTGCTATTGCTACTCTCACATCTTCTCAAATCCTCTTTATCAAACAAGTCTAAAATCCTTCAGATTTTAGGACTGACGTCAGCTATTCACATGCTAAATAAATCTCAATACAATAGGTCCATACTTCTTCTTCTTAGAAATCAATTGTTTACTTCTTACTAAACGATTTACAATACATTAGGTGCATATTCATGCTTCCTTTCATGAATCTTTCTAAATCTTCCTAAAGAGATATCTCTCCCCATTCCCCTTAGCTTAGGAGATGTTTTTCATGCATATTTTCCCCCATTGACATCATTGTCAAAGGCCTCAACCTCAATGTCACAACATACCAATTATGAAATACCAATTGCTAATATGCTTGTCCAAGTCTTAAACCATCTCAAGTGTCCAAAGACACTATTCAAAACCAAATACTAAGAGTCCTCAATAACTCTACTCATCAAAGATACTCCTCCATATGGAAAGCATCAACATTTAGTTGAGGCTAAAAATAGTTCTTTGTACCATTGGACCGATGAATTATTTGCATCATCTACTAAGAAGTAGGTAGGGGTATAACCCCAAGCATACCTCTCAAGTACTCAAATATATCTTTAGGAAAAGGTTTCGTAAAGATATATGCAATTTGATCTTTAGTACCCATATACTCCAATCTGATTTCCTTTTTTGGTGATTCCTCTCTCAACACATGATACTTAATAGATATGTGCTTAGTCTTAGAATGAAATACATGATTCTTAGACATACTCACTATAGTTGTGTTATCACAGAAAATTATAATAGGTTCTTCAAATTCAATTTTGATATCCTTCAACATCTGCTTCATCTACATAACTTGATTACAATTATTTTCTATTGTAACATACTCCACCTCAGTAGTACTTTGTGAGATTCAATCTTCCTTCTTTCTTAACCAAGAAACCAATCTTCCTCCAAGAAAGAATGCTCCACCACTAGTTCTTTTTCTATCATCCATACTATCTACCCAATCTGCATCAATATATGCACATAGAGTGAAATCATTTGATTTTTCATACCAAATTTCATAGTCAAATTTTCCTTTAAAATATCTAAATATTCTCTTCATTTTTGCAATATGACACTCCTTAGGATTAGCTTTAAATCTAGCTACAATCCCACATTCATTCTCTATATATGGTCTAGTGTGAGTCAAATATTATGAACCTCTAATCATGGATCTACACTTCTTCTACTCTACTACAAGTGTCTCATCTTTACTGGATAATTTGTGACCACTTATCATAGGTGTACCAACAACTTGATAGCTTTCCAAACCAAACTTTTTCAACAAATCATTCAAGTACTGAACTTGTGAAATGAAAATACCATCACTATTCTACATAATCTGCAATCCTAGGAAAAACTTCATTTCTCCTATTATGCTCATTTCAAACTCATTCTTCATTACTTCAGAAAACTTATCACTTGATTCATCATTACCTCCAAAAATGATGTCATAAAAAAATATTAAAATAATCAGCAAACCATTCTCAACTTTTTTCAAATACAAGTTACTATCTACCATACCTTTAGTAAATCCAGGCTTTTCCAAATAACTATTCAACCTTGCATACTAGGTTATAGGTGTTTGCTTCAGAACATATAGAGATTTATTTAGTCTGCATACCATGTCTTTGTCTTCTATTAAAGGAGAATCTTTAGGATACTTAATATATACCTCTTCTTCAAGTTCTCCATTGAGAAAATTTGATTTAATATCCATCTAATAAACCCTGAACTTCTTATTTGCTATATAATCCAAGAATATCCTTACTACTTCTATTCTAGCCACATGTGTAGATGTCTCCTCATAGTCTATGCCTTCTTGCTATGAATATCCCTTGCATAAAAGTCTAGCCTTGTTCCTCACAAATTCGCCTTGCTCATTTATCTTGTTTATGAATACCCATTTGGTTCCTATCACATTCTTATATTTAGGTCTAGGAACTAACTCCCATGTATAATTGTTGACAATCTAATCTAATTCTTCATTTCTTGAATTCAATGATCATCTTTACATGCTTCATTTGTGTTCTTAGGTTCAACTTGAGATATCAAACATATCTCATCATTTACTCTATTTCTTGTCATTACACCTTAGTTTTTTCTTCTAATTATCTACTCAAGAGGATGATTCTTTGTCATATTTCTGCTAGGGGTAGGAGTTGACATCTCAAATCTTATCTCTTCTCTAGGTTTAGATCTTTTCTTTCCTCTTTTCTCAACAATTAGCACATCATTCAGTGAATCATTGTTAGTCTCAAAGAAAAATTCAACATTTTGTCTAACAATTTCAAAATTATCTTCTTCTTCATGTGAATTATAATATATCATCTTTTCCTTAGTTCTAAACTTTTCATCAATCCTTACATTTGCACATTCAATTATTTTCTTAGTTCTATAGTTAAAACATTTGTATTCCTTGCTTTTCAATGAATAACCAAGAAACATAACTTCATCACTTCTTGGATCAAACTTTCAATATCACAATCTCTCTTAATATAACATTTCCTCCCAAATATTTAGAAATACTTAAAAGATGATGAATGACCAAACCATCATTCATAAGGTGTCTTGTTCATACCTTTTCTAATTTGTACTTCATCTAGAGTGTATACTACTGTATTGACTACTTCTCTCCAAAATTTCTTACAAACATCATTCTTAAACAACATCGGTCTTGCTTCTTCTTCTATAGACTTATTTCTTCTTTCAACAATCCCATTTTGCTCAATTTTTCTAAGTGAAGGTAGCCACCTTTTAATTCTATTCTCTTCACAAAGTATGTTTAATTCTCTAGAGACAAACCCTCCTCATCTATCAGACCTCAAACACTTTATCTTAACACTAGATTCATTCTCAACTTTATTCTTAAATATCATAAACTTCTCAAAAGCTTTAGATTTCTCTTTAATAAATGCTACCCAAATTATTCCAATGAAATCATCAACAAAAATCATAAAATACCTTTTACTATAGAATCCTCTTGTTCTTGAGGGACCACTTAGATCTATGTGAATGATCTCCAACTTCTCTATGGTAGTGAATTTTTTCCTAGGAAATGATACTTTCTTCTTTCTAGTCAAAATACATTCTTTACACACAACATTAGTATTCTTTGTAATCTCAGGAAGTCTCTTACTCCAAAAGGGCTACTAACCTTCACAATATTATCAAAGTTTATGTGACAAAATCTTCTATGTAACAACCAACGAATTTCCACTTTAGCTACCAAACATGTCATTTTAGTAGGATTCAATTGAAATATATTACCTTTAGATCTAGTGCTAGTTCCAATTAGCTTACCATCTTTGTCTTTGATAATGCAAGTCTTCTTAGTGAATTGCAACTAATAACCATTGTCCACCAACTATCCTAGACTCAACAAGTTATCCTTCAATCTATCAAAACAATAAACATCATTAGTGTTAGTTTTATGATCAAGAGTAATGGATCCAATTCATGTTATATGATAGGTTGCATCGTTACCAACTCTAACAATGCCTCCATCATGATTATTGAACTTCATAAACTTATTCACATCACAAGTCATTTGATGTGAACAACCACTATCAATTATCCAATCAGATTTATTTTCCACTTGGGAAATTAAGACTATTTCATCTCTAATTTATCTATTAGGATCATCTTCCTTGATAGTCACAATTCCCAATTCATCATCACTTTTATTTTTGACCTTTCTCATCAGATTCTTCATCTTCATTTGCATATAAATAATTTCTATCTCTTCTAGGATTAAACTTTCCCTTATACTTTTTCTTTCTTCTAGCACATTTTGATACATAATGACCAAATTTAGATCACAAGTCCAACATTTAAATACTTTATTACCATCTTTTTCTCTTCTCACAAGAAGGGTTATTCCTTCCTCAATATTCTTTTCTTCATTAGATCTACTACTACTAGAAAAATCTTCATGTGTACTTGCACTCCTTGTTAGATTAGGTCATATGTTCAAGGAACTGAAAGTAGTTTTAACTCTTGCTAGATCTTTGGATTGTCTCAAATCTACTTCTGTAGATCTAATCCTCCAAGAAACATTTCCATTGTAAAATCCTTAGTGTAGGACATTACTAGTTGAATCATCTAAGCTACTAGCTTCAATGGTTGTGTCAAAATTTTCAAGATCTTCCATATTACTTCATTTTCTTCCTTGGTTCCACCATGAGACTAAATTCTTGCAACAATTTTTGATATTCTATCAATATAACTTCTTAGCAGATTCATTCTCTTTTCATGTGTATCTTCTTCAAAAGTAGATTCTAGTGCTTTCCAAATTTCATAAGATGTTTCAAATGACTTTACCTAATTGTATTCATTCTTTGGAAGAGTTGATAATAAAACTTCTCTTACTCTCATGTTATATGTGAATATATCTCTATTATCTTCATTGCATCCTTCAAGCTTTTCTTCTTCAATGATTTTCTTCTTACTCTTTGTCAAGATCCAATATCCTGGACCCATACACAATAGATGAATCTTCATCGTCTCATTCCAACTTTCATAGTTGGCCCCATAAAATCTAGGACTATCCTTTCTAAAAAGATTCATGATTGATCTCCCAAAATTTTTATACTTATCCTTCAAGGACATGATGCTCTGATACCAATTATTAGAATATATAGTCCATTGATATAATTGAGAGAAGGGGGGGGGGGGGTGGTGAATTAGTTATCCAACTATTAACACAATTATCAACCTTTGAAAAACTTAACCATATGAGAAATATAAACTAAAACCATAACAAGATACTCATACACAATAACACCAAATATGTTAACTAGGGAAACCCTTGATCATAGTACAAACCCTAGTGGGGATGGTACCCATAGGATGATGTGCTAATATAAATATTCTTTGTTAGATGATGGACCCTATTAGGAGTCTATGAATACATTTAGTACATATGAGTCCTTGTTAGGAGACTTTGAATCCTTGTTAGGAGATTCCAACCCTATTAGGAGATTCCAACCATGTTAGGAGATTCCAACTTGTTAGGGGTTGTGGAAGATAGTTGCCCCACTACCCAAACAACTTCAAGGTAAAGACCAATGAATCTATTGTCACTAAGGTTTGCACCCTTGTCCAAAGTTGTTACCTAAGGATGACCTCGTGAAACATGGAAAAAACCTCCAAGCTGTGGGACTTGAACTATGAGGTTTAGTCTACGAAGAAGGCTCGCTTCCTCTTACTATCAGGGTGCACCTAACTATTCTTAGAAAGGAAAAGGGAGAAGTAATGCATGGAAAGAAAATCTACCTATTCTAATCTAGGGAGGAGATGCACCAAAATAGAGTGTTCAGACCAAACTCTGCCCATATATGCACTATTGAACCAGAATGAAACTAAGGATATACACATTTAGACTTGCTTTAATCTAATAATCACATGTAGATTAGAAGACCAAGATGAATGACAGAAGGAAAGAGAGATCCACTTATATTATCATTCATAGGCCAAGGAGATATAATCATGTAGGTCATAGATCTCTACAAAACACCAGTAAGAGGCAAAGAGTTCTTGCACTTTCATACCAATGGTTGAAAGAGATAAGGAAAAATGTCATACAATTTAGAGGCAAAGGGAATTTACACATGAGATTGCAGAGTAATATCAAAGAAGTCAAAGAAGGATCGACCCCTACAAAATTCATAAAATTTTTCCTTTATAGCTCAAGCATAACTGGGATGTCCTCCAACTGTAATTACTTTGCAACAACTTGTAGACAACAATCATGAAGAAAATTTGATCTGGATATAGATCTAGACACAATGATATGTGATCCTTTGTGTCAAATAATGCCTTGAGAAGATAGAAATGGTACCATTAAGCCACTCTGACTAGGTAGATGGATTGGATCGGAGGTGAAGCATTCTTCCTTGTCTCGCATTCATTCTGGGTTGGTTGGTATTGATTATAGAGATCAGATTCGCAAGATAATCCTGGTTTCTTTTGTTTCTAGCCATGAGTCATTAGAGTCAAAGGAGTCAACTAAAATTTGCATTTAGAACGAGCCACGTGGGACAATAATTTCTTTCCTTTCTACCACCTCACAAGGTCTTCCTGATTTGACCACCTCTTTCATTACTAGCTGTGCCATCTTCTTTAAAAAATCATGACTGCAACGTTATAATAATCACTGGCTGCTAACCGTCAATGCCTTAACTGCTGTTTATACCTTAGTCGAACCCCGTAATCCTATTTGGCACCAATTGATAGTTTCATAATACTTGGCCCCACCCTACCATGCATTTTCAAGGTGCTATGTTGCTATGCATATCCTTCGAGCAATTTCCCATAGTGAGATAGCGCCCATCGTGGATCCAGACTGATCTGACGATCATGAAGACTCACCATATTACTACACTATCTCCCTAAAAAAACTTGAAAACCTGGGACCATGAACTACTTAGCATACCTGGCATCTTCATCTTGGCGTGACTTGGCCCCACTAATCTAGGTGGCACAATGGTGGTATGTCACTATGGGTAATATCCTCGCAGCTTTCCATAGCGAGATAGCGCCCACTGTTAGTTTTTCTTAGATCTATGGCAAGCAAGAAAATTGCACGACTACACACCAAGTTAGCTGAGTGGACCAATGAAATACCACCATTGTAATATGACCCACCTAACAACTACCACCAATGATGAGCTATAATATTACTTTGGAGAAGGGTGGGACCATTATGTCATTTGTGCCACGCATCACCGAGGTGCTATGTCGCTATGGGTAATATCCTCACAAATTTCCATAGCAAGATAGTGCCCACCATTGATTTTCCAAGATCTGGCGGTGAGCAAGATGGATCTGACCTATCAGTATACCAACCAATAAGAAACTAGCCATGTGCCAACCTATCTAACAAATCCTCATTTGTGGCCTACCAAGTGAAGCAAGACCCACATTCTACACAGTCATACCTTAGCCAATAAAAAATAAAATTGACCAACTGCCAATGCATGCCAAATTTTATCACTGATATTCGATGGGGCATACTTGGGACCCACCTTCCTTTTGATGTTTCCATAGTATCACTTTTTGTTTGGGTGCTATGTCACTAACGGTGAGGAACACAGATTTTCTGATAGCGCTATAGCACCCTTCAGGGATCTATCAAAACTTGACACCGGAGAAACAACAAGAAAAAGGGAGGACCCATTGGCCATGTGGCCAAAAGGCGCTATGTCACTATGGAAAAACAATGTGCAACTTCCCATAGTGAGATAGTGCCAACCGTAGATATTTCTCGATCCGACGATGGGGACTTGTGGGCTGGCAGAAACATTAAAATGCGTAGGGAAGAAATATTATAAGGTTGAGTGTAAATTATTTTGTGCCCCTTTTGAATATTGGAATATTTAAAACTTGTGAACGTTACTAGGTCAAATTCAAATGCAGTGATTCTGGCAGGAAGGAAAAAATTACCAACAAATCTTGCGACTAAGAGGGGATGCAAGCGAGCTATGCATAGACCAGTGACCTCATGCATCCATTGGGCTACAAGGTCAAAAAGATGTGGATCCTATGTATACAATGAAACCCTAACCCTACCTCTAAGAGGAAAACCCTAAAACCCCTATCTCTGCAATTGGAACTAGAGACCAAAACCGCCCTCTGCAACCTTCAAAATTTCAAAACTTGCTATCTCACAGAGACAATCTTGTGCTTGTGCACTTCTTGGAAAAGCAGGGAACAAATTGGAAATGAAACTAAGCTAACTATGTACATGGAATCTCAAACCCTCAGAAACATGGCTTGAGATAGATCCCATTGACTGGGATAGGCAGAATCTCACCACCAGGCTTACTTAATTGGAAAGCATTGGCCTGCTTGCAACTAGCAATCGGATAGGGACCACTCCATAATGCATCAAACTTTGAATGTCTTCTTGGTTTTGCCCTATCTACATCCCATTTTAGAACCAAATCTCCCTCTCAAAAGATTTTGACCCTAGCCTTCCTGTCAAAACTCTTTTTTACCTATTGCTAGTGTGTCTCTAGGGTCTGCATGGCTTTACTTCTCTTCTCTTCTAGCTCCATTAGCTCTGCCATTCTTACTATCATGGCATCATCATTAATCAACTCCAGCTAATGAGCTAGCTCTAGGGATGAGAACTCCAATGAAATTGGAAGCCTTGCTTCTCTGCCACAAACTAACACAAACGGTGAATTCCATATTGACCTTTTAGGTGTTATCCTATCAACCCATAGTGCAGTCTTTAGTTTTTTATGCCAACACCTCTGGTTATTTTATATTATTCTTTTTATGATTCTAATCAAGTTTTTATTGGATGACTTTGCCATGCCATTATGTTGAGGATAGTAGTTTGATGATGTTCTCAAGTAAATGTTGTGGTCAACTGCCCATGCATAGATCTGAGCTCCTACAAATGACTTTGAATTATCTGAAATAATGGTTGAAGGGGCACCAAACCTGGTCACAATTCCATCAAGGAATTCCACAACTAAAGATTCTATGGCATCCTTCAATACAACTACCTCTATCCATCTAGTGAAGTAATTTGTAGTAGTTAGAATCCACTTGTGACCATAACTGGAAGAAGGATTGATAGGGCCTATGAAATCCATCCCCACTGAGCAAAAGGTTGATCCACCTAGATAGGATGAAGGGGAAGAGCTGCAAGTCTTTGTTTTCCATAGAAGAAGGAACATTTTTCACACTTCCTTATATACCTATGATAGTCATGGAACAAGTATGGACAAAAGTAACCAACCCTCATGATCTTCATTATAGTTGTTCTAGCTAAGAAGTGACCACCATCAGGACCATCATGAAGTTCTTTGATCATTCTTTTAGCCTAGTCTATATTGAGGCATCTTAATAGGGCTCCATTAAAATCTTTTCTAAAGAGGACACCATCAACTATGATATAAGGAATTGACTATAATCTATATTGTCTCCTTTTAGTTCTATCTAATCCTTGAGGGTATCCATTTCCTAATAAGAAATTCATCATATCATCCATCCAACTCCTTGGGCCACTATTTCTTACCTCTTGTTGATCTGTCAGTATCATAGTAGCTTCCTCATTAGGTTCTTGAGATGATAACACCTATTTACACAACCCCCTGACTCTTACCAGCTTGGTAATTTGAATGTCAATATCATATTCCATCACTTTAGTAATCCAGCCAACTCTTTTCTCACTAATATCTTTGCTCAAAAGGAAATCCTTCACACTGGCATGGGGTACTAACAAATGAATCTTATTATGAGATAGGAGGTGTCTAAATTTCTTTAAAGCTTTGATGATTGCAAGGGCTTGCTTCTTTACATAATTGTATTTATCTTCATATTTTTAAGCCCTTCACTAAAGAAAGCTATGGGTTTCTTGTCACCTTTATCATTTCTTTGAGTCAGGACAACAGAAATGCTTGATTCACCACCTAGGGTATAAAGGATGAAATCTTTCTCAAAATTTGGATTCATGAGAGTAGGGGCCGAGGCTATGGCTATCTTGATCTCTTCAAAACTTTCCTTCCCTTCCTTGGTCCATGCAAAGACCATACCTTTCTTGAGAATAGTTGTAAGAGGTTTCACCATGGTAGCAAGATTAGGGATAAATCTTCTCACAAAATTTATCCTACCTAGGAAACTTTGCAGCCCTTTCTTGTGTTTAGGAAGAGGAAGGGCAAGTATTTCTTTTTTTCTCTCTGGATCAATGGTTAATCTATCCTTAGATACAATATGTCCTAATAATTTTCCTTGGTTAGTGGCAAAAACACACTTTCTTGGGTTAAGGGAAACCCCAAACTCTCTGCATCTTAAGAATACCAGTCTTAGATGATCAAAATGATCTTCTACATCCTTTGAATACACAGTGATATCATCAAGGTAAACTAAGACAAACTTGTCAATCAATCCTTTGAAGGCCATCTCCATTGCCTTCTGAAATGTAGCACCTACATTGGTTAGTCCAAATGGCATCTTACAATAAGCATAGGTACCCCATTTAGTGGTGAATGTGGTCTTGTATCTATCAGACTCTTTAACTAGCACTTGATTGTGACCAAAAAATCCATCAAGAAATGAAAATCTCTTTGAACCACTGACCTTGGACAAAATCTGCTCCATAAAAGGGAGAGGATGGTGATCTTTAAGGGAAGCTTAGTTAAGGTCCCTAAAGTCCACACACAATCTAATTTCTCCATTCTTCTTCCTAATGGGGACAAGGTTTGCTACCCATGATGAGTGTTTTATGGGAATAATTATATTGCCCTCAATCAACTTGGATAGCTCTTTTCTCATTAGGGTTCAATCTTGGGATTCATTGGCCTTTTCTTTTGTCTTACTGGTTTTCCATTATCAACTAAATCTATAGTATGCTGAAATAACCTTGGGTCAAAACCCTTCAAATTATCATATGTCCAAAAAAATATATCATTAAATTCTTGACATAGATGAATAAAACTCTCTTGTTCAATTTTAGAACATACCTTACCCATGTTCAAGGATTTTCCATCAGCAACCATGACTGGAATATGATCATCTTCATCAGTAGCTAGATTCATGTCTTTTCCTCTTGCTTGGTCATCAGGATTGAAAACACTCTCTAAGGTAATGAGACCCTTAGGAAATTTGTTAGAACTAAGATTAATGATTTGATCACCATACTGATCCTCTAGTCTTAACTAATTTTTACCTAAAAATTCTGCTTCATTCTGCAAGAAGCTGACAATTTTCTCATCAAATTCAAACACCTACCAATGGATGTTATTATTAGGGATAGTAGGCCTTACTACCACTCTAATTTATTGCTCCTTCTTTTCTTCAAGATTCCTTTGTACATCATAAGATGCACCTATTGCTGCAAGTCTATTAGCATGTCTATTTTCTTTTCTAGGGATGCTTTGAATATTAAATACATTAAAACCCTCAAGAAAATACCATACCCTATGTTTATAAGACTTGAGCAAACCATTCTTGGTGATATTATGATTTCTCACTTGATTGACCACCAACTCACTGTCTCCATAAACTCTTGAAGCTTGAATTCCTCTTTTTTGAGCAAGTAGGAGACCTTGAATCAAGGGTTTGTACTTGGCCACATTATTAGTGCAACTAAAATGGAGCTTAAAGGAGAAATAGTACCTTACTTGTGTAGGAGAAATTAACATCACACTAGCCCCTGATCCATTTTTATTCCTTGATCCATCAAAGTACATACTCCATATCCCACTAATATCTTCTTTAGTCTCCACAAGATTAGGAACTAGAGCATCTTTCTCCAATATACAATATTTACTAAGACCTATCTCAAGGGTTTCTGGCATAAGATCAAATTGATATGCATTAGCCCACTCATCCAAGAAAAAATTAGGTATCTCTGCTAGGGAAGTGGTGGGCTCATTCACTATGTCATTCTCATCCATCTCTATGATAGGGCAATTCATGTTGATGGAATTAGGGGTGTAAGATTCAGTATGATGGAGGGCTTGAGGTTCTACTATGATTGAAGCATTGGCTCCATATCTCATCTTGAAAGACATATATGACCAATCAGAGGATATGAAACCACCTATTTGGGTAGTGAAGTCTCTTGACAGACAGATGGCAAAATATGGCTTGACCTCAGCAACAAAGATATGTTGGGTTACAGTACAACCAAGGCACATATGTAAGGCCATCTCCACATTCCTAAGAATCCCTATAGTCTTGACAATACTACCATCCAACTATAATACATCCCTAACAATGAGCTCATATTTCATTACTAAAGCATCAACAACACACCTAGGCATCACTGAACTGCTAGCCCCTAAATCAATCATGCAATAATGGACTAGTTTTCCCCCTATAATTAAAGAAACATAGAATGGAGGAGGTCTAACCTTTTTAATTGTTTCTACCTCCCTTGATGGTTGCACTAGGCTTGTGGCACTTTCCATACTAGGTGGCCGATCCTTTGGTTCAATTCTTTCCAATTCTTGTTGCAGCAACCTCTTTTGCATGGGTATAGTAGCAACAACATCCCACATGGAGATATTCACATTTGTCTTCTTCATTTTCTCTACCACATTGAATGGCATAATAGATGTTTTGGTAGAACCCTTGGGAGCTGCAATTGTATGAGGTTGAGATGGAATAACTTGAGGATCACTTGCATCTTTTCTGCCATGATTTTGCCTTTGCTGCTGAAAGGCACTTGATTGATTATTTTCTTCTTGCTCATGAGATATTTCATTTGAAGTTGAGGCCTACTTGGGATGAGGGATAGCATCTTCCATAGCTCTTCTTTTGCTTCTACTGTTATGAGCAATGGAATCCTTGTTTACATTACAATGCTCCTCCATCTGATGATTCATAAAAGAGAAATCATCCTGTCTTTGCATATCTGAGGCATCTTTAAATTGGTCCTCCTTGTATGATGGTTGTATTATAGGCTCTTGGATGGTCAAAGCCAAATAAGATTCAGCCTTTTGACACATGCAACGGGCATAGGAGTAATTGCAGGAGGGACAAAAATCTTGATCTTGTGCCATATTGTTTTCAAGGACTATGGCCCTACTTTGGTTTACATTTGAGGTTGAAGCATGGCCACCCTGCCTACTTTGATCAAAAGAATTATTCCAATAATTAGGATTTGGAGGCCTACCACTACTTGGAGTTTGATATTGCAATTGATGAGGCTTACAACCTTGAGCTTGCTGTCTTTCTAAAGTCACCACCTTGTTGCTTACTTTCTGCATCATAAAGGAGTTATCCTCTAGCTTCTTCCCATAATCTTGCAATCTTTTCTCTAGGTTCTTTTCTCTTTTATCCATGTTTTGCATCAGAGATTGCATCATCTCTTTGATTTCATCTATCCCATTTGAAGATGTGGAAGCTTGAGGGACTAGGACAAGGGATTTTGATGCAGAAGTTGTGGGAAGATGAGCCATTGCTGATTGATGATTTTGAACATCAAGGAAGAAAGACACAGGAGGCCTTGGAGCTAGCTGACCTCCTTGTATTAGGATGTTCTCTGATTTTATTGCTATGTCATAAGCATTAGGCAAGGTATCTCCTCCCATAGTTTGGATTGTAGTGGCAATATCACTGTTAAAAGCCCTAAAGTAATGCAAGAAGGTATTACCAGGGGTAGGCTCCACTGAAGTAGGTATTCTATCCCATGTCTTTTGAAATCTATAATTAAAATTAGTCATACATTCATGGGGGGCTCTTTTTATAGTAGTCAGCTGCTCTAATACTGATAAATAGTCACTTTTATCCTCAAAATGTTTGCACAATCCTACTCCTAATCCATCCCAATCTATTATAGAACCATGAGCTAAACCTCTATACCATTGTAGTGTTTTCCCTTTCAAGGATGAGGCTAGGAGCCTAACTACAACATCATCCTCTATAATACCATGGATATTGCAGACATTTGCAACCTCTTGAATGTGTTCTAAGGGAGAGATAGAAGTTTCACCAGTAAACTCTGGTACACTTTTGAGGGCAGCTACTGGTATTTCATGTCTTTGGGCTAATAGGAGAGGGCTCCCACCATTAAAGGTGGAAAAAGTATGAGCTCTAGGCAACACCATATAGACAAGTGATCTATTGATATGTATTGATGGCAGTCTAGGCTAAGATCTATCAGTAGGAGGAGTAGAGATAGATCTTGTAGGTGTATGTGTTACTATTGCACTCCTAACTGGTGATAAAGATATTCTAGTCTTCCTTCTTCTAGGGTTTGAAAATGAAAGCTCTTGATACTGAAACTTACCTCTAGAAGATGCCCTTTTTTAAGCTTTGGGCAAGAATCACTGCAACTTTGGTCTGGAACTAGATATGTATTTGAAGCTTAGAGTCACCAAGTACTTTGAAGAATGAGCCTCTTGAAGGCTTAAACACCAAAGCTAGTACTATCTCCTTGGTATTGATCTTGAAATCTTCTCTTTTGACACTAGTAGGCTTGAAATTTTCTAAAAAATTTGTCCCACTGGGCATGCCAAAAATTGTTGTCATTGAGGTTTGCACCCTTGTCCAAAGTTGTTACCTAAGGATGACCTCATGAAACATGGAAATAACCTCCAAGTTGTGGGACTTGAACTATGAGGTTGAGTCTCTAGAGAAGGCCGACTTCCTCTTACTATCAGGGCGCACCTAACTATTCTTAGAAAGGAAAAGGGAGAATGAATGCATGGAAAGAAAATCTACCTATTCTTATCTAGGGAGGCGATGTACCAAAATAGAGTGTTCAGACCAAACTTTGCCCATATATGCACTATTGGACCAGAATGAAACTAACGATATACACATTTAGACTTGCTTTAATCTAATAATCACATTAACATCAGAAGACCAAGATGAATGACAAAAGGAAAGAGAGATCCACTTATATTATCATTCATAGGCCAAGGAGATACAATCATGCAGATCATAGATCTCTACAAAACACTAGTAAGAGGCAAAGAGTTCTTGCACTTTCATACCAATGGCTGAAAGAGATAAGGCAGAATGTCATACAATTCAAAGGCAAAGGGAATTTACACATGAGATTGCAGAGCAATATTAGAGAAGCTAGAGAAGGATCGATCCCTACAAAATTCATAAATTTTTTCCTTTATAGCTTAGGCATAATTGGGATGTCCTCCAACTATAATTACTTCGTAACAACCTGCCATTAAGTCTTGTAGAGAATAATAATGAAGAAAATCTGATCTGGATACAGATCCAGATGCAATGATATCTAATCCTCTTTGTCAAATAATGCCTTGAGAAGATAGAAACGATGCCATTAAACCACTCTGACTAGGTAGATGGATTGGATCAGAGGTGGAGTGTTCTTCCTTGTCTCGCATTCATTCTAGTTTGGTTGGGATTAATTACAAAGATCAAATTTGCAAGATAATCCTGGTTTCTTTTGTTTCTAGCCATGAGTCATCAGAGTCAAAGGAGTCAACTAAAATCTACATTTAGAACAAGCCACGTGGGCCAATAATTTCTTTCCTTTCTGCCACCTCACAAGGTCTTCTCGAGTTGACCACCTTTTTCATTACTAACCATGCCATCTTCTTTAAAAAATCCTGACCACAACATTATACTAACTGCTGACCGCTAACCATCAATGCCTTAACTGTTGTTTATACCTTAGCTAGACCCCGTGATCCTAATTGGCACCAACTGATAGTTTTATAATACTTGGCCCCACCCTACCATGTGTTGCCGAGGTGCTATGTCACTATGTGTATCCTCCAAGAAATTTCCCATAGCGAGATAGCACCCACCATGGATCTAGATTGATCTGACGATCATGAAGACTCGCCATATTACTGCACTATCTCCCTAAAAAAAACTTGAAAACCTGGGCCCACAAACCACTCAGCACACCTGGCATCTTCATCTTGTCATGACCTAGCGCCACTGATCCATGTGGCACAATGGTGCTATGGGTAATATCCTCGCAGCTTTCCATAGCAAGATAGTGCCCACCATTGATTTTCCTTATATCTATGGCAAGCAATAAAATTGCACAACTGCATACTGAGTTGGCTGAATGGACCAACAAAATACCACCATTGTACTATGGCTCACCTAACGATTGCCATCGAGAACAAGCTGTAATATTACTTTGGAGAAGGGTGGGCCCATGATGTCATCTATGCCACGCGTTGCCGAGGTGCTATGTTACTATGGGTAATATCCTCATAGCTTTCCATAGCAAGATAGCGCCCACCGTTAATTTTTTTAGATTTGGTAGGGAGCAAGATGGATCCAACCTATCAGTATAACAAACAATAAGAAACTAGCCACGTTCCAACCTGTCTGACAAATCCTTATTTGCTACCCACCAAGTGAAGCAGGACCCACATTCTACACAGTCATACCATAGCCAATAAAAAAAAAATTTGACCAACTGCCAATACGTGCCAAATTTCATCACTGATATTTGATGGGGCATTCTTGGGACCCACGTTCCTTTTGATGTTGCCATAGTATCACTTTCCATCTAGGTGCTATGCCACTAACGATGAGGAATATAGATTTTTTGATAGCGCCATAGTGCCCTCCGGGGATCTATCAAAACTTGACGCTCAAGAAACAACAAGAAAAAGGGAGGACCCACTAGCCATGCAGCCAAAAGATACTATGTCACTATGGAAAAACAATGTGCAACTTCCCATAGCGAGATAGTGCCAACCGTAGATATTTCTCAATTCGATGATGGGGACTTACAGGCTCGCAAAAACATTGAAATGCATAGGGAAGAAATATCATAAGGTTGAGCGTAAAGTATTTTGTGCCCCTTTTGAACATTTGAATATTTAAAACTTATGAATGTTACTATGTCAAATTCAAATGTGGTGATTCTAGCGGGAAGACAAAAATGACCAACAGAACCCACTATTCAAATGATCTTTATATTATTCCTTGCAAAATAATAGAATTTTATTGTACCATTCCTTCCTATTTTCCTTTCTTGTCTACCAAACTTATACTCCTTCTCATCTTGCAACTAGATGACAAATCTTGCATCAAATAATCCTTTGGATTGCTTACACACATTTCTCAAGCACTCTGGTCCTTTTCCCACTTTGCACTTCATATAGTGATGGATACTCCTTACAATTAAGGAGAAAATATTTCCTTTATACCATATCTTCACTATAATTCCTTGATTCAACCTTGAGGCTTTCCTAATTAATTATAATAAGATGATCAATTAGTTACAATTACAATAGCATTGTCGGCTCATAGCCTATACAAAACATCACACTTGCTATACTAGGGCTTGCACACATGTTGATGTAGTTAGCTAATTATCCTTTACCACTATCTAATTGTGCATCTTCTCATTGCATCTTAGATGTAAGATAGTGAACAAACATTAGGAACTACTTTCTCAATACTTTATCTCTGAACTGCTCTCTGTAAATCAGGTACAATTGCTATATGTCTTTGAATTAGACTCTGTACACTCAACCATGTCATCAAGATATAGTGTAGAACATGTCCATGACTATGCATCACCAAAAAAGAAAACCATTTTCTGTACCATTAAGATCTCTGTCTACTATTTATCTAGTCTTTACAAAAACCATGCTATGTTGATATCATTGATAAACACAGTCATGAATGCAACATGTCAATACTTTCCAATGCTTAGAATACTCCCCCAATGTAGTATCATCAACATTAATCCTAAAAAATTATCTCTAAAAATTGCAATTATTTTGTAAGCTCTTAATCAAGCATGCATCTGTAACAAGAATTTATTAAATCCTTTAAATAGATGCCTCTTATAAGTAGTGTTAAATGCTATAACCAGGTAGCGTTAGTAGGTTGATTGCAATCCTAATAGGTTACTAAAATTCTTAATTAGATATGTTCCAAGAAGGAACAAGTTCTATCTCTTAATCAGACCACCTTTTGTTGATAGTAAAAGGCTAGTGGATATATTATCCCCACTCTGGTTTTCATCCTCTCATCAAGGCTTTCTATGTAAAAGATTAGTGCACCCATTGATGAATACTTTTCTTTGTGATTTTATGTGTTTCTATTTTATCACATTCATAACTGTGTTAGTGCTCAAGTGGCTATTATTTAATATATGTCGATAGCCTAAGAGAATAACCAATTTTGGAGTTAGTATTGATTCATTCCCCCTCTAAGTACTAGTTGGGACTAGCAAAGTGCTGCAATAACTAGTTTGTATGATTGATATAAGTGGAACTCAACATCATTTTGGAACCAACAAGTTTCATACACCTTATTTATGCATACAAAATAATGCAACAACCTCTCAAACATTCTCTAAAAAATGTTGAAATTCAAAAACTTCTTTTTGAAAGCTTCAAATAATTTACTTTGTATTGTATCTACAAAGTGTTTTAGATGTGAAATTTTCATGCCTCTCTCTTGATCTTTCATTTTTATAGTGTATCTTCTATTGGAGGAAACATGAGAGTGACTGGTACAATATTCAACAACTTGTCTTGTCGCATCTTTAGAAATTCTATTTATTTGAGGAAGCCTACAAGTATTAACCTATTTCTAATCAATGTTCTCACATATAAATTTTTTCCTCTTAATATATCTTTGAATTGATCTTCTAGATAGATTGAATAAATAACAAATGTCTTGAACTTTCTTTCTCTATAACAAGTTCCTTTTTGTAATCACAGTCCTCATTGTTCTATGTGCATCACTTAAATCAATGACTCAAGTTGTGTTATCAATATCATTTAATGCATCTATCAATTTTTCAAGTACTTTCTCTTTTGCATAATCTTCAAAGCTTTTCTTATTGTTGATATCCAACAACTCCAAGAAAGGAGTTATTTCTCTTTTCCCCTAACAAAAAATTGTGCTTTACCAATAAGACATTAGTTTTCAAAATATTTCTCCCATGTTATTCAAACATGTAGTTTAAAATTGCACTTCTAGGTATCATGTGTTTAGATCATTCAATTTGTCTAAAAACACATTCTTCATCCATATCCATCAAATTTTCCAAGCCATAAGAAAAGATTATAGATTTCCTACTAATTTTTGGAACTTCAACCAACGTATCTTCAATCGACTTCTTTTTAATACGTTTTGTCTGTCCTTTCTTCTTGTCATCTCCTACTCAATCATATATATTTGCTCTTTTTTTTTTCTACCCCATTGCATCAAAACATAAAATACAGAACTTCAAATCACCTACATACAAAAGAATCCAACTTAACTACATACAGAATAATAAATCACACACATTAGAATTTTTTTTGTAAAGTATAGATTATAAGTTTTCTTTTTTAAATTTAGAGATAAATAAAATTACCTAATAAAAGTAGAGCTCCAAGATTGATTACTTGCATAAGGGTTGTTATATTATTTTGCATGAAAAAAAAAACTAAGATGAATTGGTTGCATTCAAGGGTTATAATATTATGGTCAAACAATTGATTTAAATCAAATAATTAAAATACTTTCAAAGAAAATAAAAATAAAAGTAAACTAAGATGATTTGATTGTAGGAGGTTGCTATACTTTTTTGCATGAACACAATATAATTAATTAATTAACTAAATTATAAATTTTTTAAATTTAAATTACATTTTTAATTCTATATTTTTATTTTAAATGACTAATATAGTTAATTTAATAATATGAATTGATTAAAATGAAATAAATAATTTATTTACATCAAGTAATTAAAATAAATACAATAATTGATTTCAATGGTATTTTAAATTAAAAAATTGATTTAAATTACCTAATTTAAAATAATTTAAATAGAACAATTTATTTAGATCAAACAATTAAAATAAACACAATACTTGAATGAAATCAAATAATTTAAGTAAGTTAATTTAAAAAATAAATATTCAAAAATACTTTAATTAAATTTAATATAATTAATTTAAAATAAATTAATTAATTTAGCACTTATAAAATAAATAGAAAAATTTAAAATAATTCCTAAAATGTCACAAGCACCTAAAAAATAATTGACAAATAAAAAACCAATTTGAAAATTTGAAAAATATCGTAAACATAATTAACAAATGAATAATGTTTAAAAATAAAATAAAAATATCATTCTAATTTACAAATAATAAATGCATCTTCTTTTAAATATTAACTTGGTTAAACCTCCTTTAAGATATTGGGTTGGCATGCGACTATGTAAGTCAAGGCATAGTCTATTCCAAACCCTTCCAACAGAAACTAGTCCAGTTAGAATTGATTTGGCCAAAACTACCTATGTGTCATCCTAAGTGACACTTTATTCAAAAAAAATTACAACTCTACAATACCCTTGACTTTAGAGACCTATTTCAACATCAAAATTAGGGTTTCAAGAAACAAAAACTTGATAAAGCTTGGGGTTAGAATTATCCATTTATAAATTTATTTTTTCTAGTAAATATCATATATAATAATTATGATATATTGCAAGAAGGTTTTGTAATGCTCAAGAAGATGCACATTCAAAAAAAGACAAAAAAATTAGGTAATACTATTTTTAAAAAATAATTATCACTTGTGGTAGATGAGAGAGTCTTCTTTTGAAATATAGAAATTATTTATTGATTGACATAGATTTTGTACGGAAAACATTTTGGGAAACAAAAACAGTTAATTTATGAAAAGTTGAACTTTTAATAGCTATAATAGATCAAATATACATCATAATCAAATCTTTCTTTTTGTGATGGGAAGTATAACCCTAGATTTGTAGTATTTTTGAGCAACTAAAAAATGAGCATTCAATTATTTTTTAAAAAATTAAAAAGATAATTTTTTTTGAAAATAATAATAGGCACAAATTTCATCCATTTATAGACATTTCATCATTTTATACAATCTTAATATAATATAAAACAAAAATATCAATTTTATGTCATTGAAGTTTAATAGTTTTTATGTTGTTAGCCTTTTTCCTTTGTAAAATGGTGACACATGTATGTACTTTTACACATGAACATGATTTCAAACTAAAGCAAGGAATGGAGGTAGGTCATAGGGACTTCAAATAGGATAGGGAATGGAGGTGGTTTTGCCAATTGAGATTGGGGTTATCAACTAGATAATGGTGGTTGTCCATCAAGTGGTAATAGTTCTACTATCATTTGTACCACATAATCTGCATCCAATGGTGGGGTATCCCTTGATCAAACTAAAAGTGAGGGTCAGAGTGGGGACAAGACTAAGGGAAGTGTGCAAGGAGAGAAAAACTATGAAAAATGAGACTTAAGGGAAAGAGTTATGAATTTGGGAGGATTTGATAGGAATGACGGCAAGCATGAAGGAAAACTTGATTTGGCTCCCTATAAGTGGTCATCCTTATTTGTGATAAACCCTATAGGTAAATCATTATTTCTTGGAGTTAATGACCTTTCAGATATTCAAAAATGGGAATACACTATTTTTGTGTTTGACCCTCGTATAGACCATTCCCTTTTTTCTATGAATTTTTCTATGGGCTCATGAGGCAAAAATCTTGGTGAAGGTTTTTAAAATGGGTTTGCAAGAAGTGTAGGTTTAACCATGGAGAAAACTCCATACTTAAGCATGCTCAAGCTCAAGTAGTAATGGGATGGGTGACCTCCTAGGAAGTATTAGTGCTTCACCTCTTTGAGCATCACCTAAATCCAATGAGTGCTACATATTCCATTTATTCTCATGAGAGATGGATTCATGTGTCAATCACTATTCATGATGCACACATCATATAGTTTGGCTCAAAAACTACATAGTTAAATCCTGATAGCAATATCACAAGTTTACTAGTGTTAGACCTAACATTGATATTGTTAGATCTTTTATTAAAAATAAGTGGAAATTGAAAGGGAAGGTGGATATAATAGTAATGGATAAGGGAATCTTCTCATTTGAATATTCAAATGTTGAAGACTTGTCCCATGTTCTATATGTAGGTCACTAGATGATAAGAAATTATTTGTAGGCTCTTCAAAAATGGAACCCCAATATAGGTCTAAATGAAACTTTTTTTGAATCAGCTCCTATGTGGGTAGGAATTCATGGTTTACCTGTTGAATCTTGGAATGAACATATTTTTAGAGGGCTAGTAAGATCCTTTGGGTAACTATTTTCTATAGATTGAATGGAAACAACTACATCTTGATGTTTTTATCCAATAATTTGTGTCAATATAAAGAAAAATATTGAGATACCACATGATATTGTTATTCACTCAAACCTAGGAAAATGGATGCAACTATTAGAGTGCGATTATTCTCCTTTCTATCTTTTGTGTGCCAAAAGGTTAGACATTGGACTAAACAATGTCCCCATAAGGTTGAGAAAGAAAAGTAGAAAAATATTGAACAACAAAAGGGTATAAGCAAGATTATGGTCAAGAAAACTATGCCCTTAAGTGGCAATCAAAAATTAGAAAATCAGAGTTATGTCATCTTGACGTGCAATTTTCAACTTTTTATGGAATTTCTATCAAAAAGTTGAGAGAAAAAAATCTAGAAAATTGAATTTAGTCTCTAAACTACTAGGCCTTATATAAAAAAAATAAAAATTGATTGGTCAAAATTTTGAGTTTTAGTGCAATAATACAAAAAATTTAGGACAAAAATAAGAAGTAGATGTATGTCTAACCACCTTAATCAAAATCAAGTGATAATATTTTTTAATAAGATTCTAGATATAAGAAGTAGACCCATATGTGGATGTGGGTCATAGTTTTAGGTATTTTTATTCTAAATATATAATTAATTATGAATTTTCTACTATAGTATTTTTGGAATTAAAAAACTCTCGTGTCTAACCATTCAAATTTTTTTAAAATTTATGTTTCCTTTTTTTCCCCTTATATTAGAAGTAAAGAATGTGATCCATCTTTTGGATTTCAAAAATGTTGTACCATTCAAAAGTTATAGCTATTTTTTCAATCAGTGTGTCAATCAACACCTTATACGTAACTATAATAATTACTCACTGAACTCATAATTTGACAACAAATGAATTTATGGAAATCTATGAACATTCTTAAGAAACCCATTTCATTTCCTCAAATTTGGGTGAAAAAAAAATGTTGTCATAAACATGTTTGAAGTAAAAAAATACACAAGAAAATGCCAAAAACATGTTTTCAAGATGTTTTTAAAGCTGACCATGTAGGGTTCATATTCAAAGGTTCACTAGGACTTATTAAGGCATTTTTTTTTGTTTGGTATCATGATGGGTGGAAATAAAGTTGGAATAGATTTTGAAATGCTTTGAGACATTTTAGAACTACATATTTTTTAGATCGCCACTTTTTGGCATACCATGGTCCTGCACATACCCAAAAGTAAAAAATGTATAGAAAGTAGTAAAGACTAGTGGGTATGTGTAGGATCATGGTGGGCCAAAAAGTAACAATATGAAAAAAAAACCATTTTTCATCTTAATGAAATGAAAAGGATTTCTTAAGGACATTATAAGCTTTCCATCAATAGAATTGCTGTCAAATTATTAGTTCAATAAGTAATTATTACTTATTCTCTAATGTATAGAGAGTAGTAAAGACTATTGGGTATGTGTAGGATCTAGAGATTGATATTGAACATCTAGCTGGGAAGCAAGGTCAACTAAGCCATCATGTGTAGAAAGTTGATTATCTTTCTTCATCAATGTTCCAGTGAAGGATAGTTCCTTATGTAATAGTTCTATGTGTAGGGTCAACATGGACTAGATACTAATAAAGGTAGGCCTTATGTTTGCATCTTGTGAATCTAATGTAGCTAGCTTACCTTGAGTAGAGAGGAATCTCTAAAAATGTTTGGCTTTGATCAGGAGAAATTTTCAATGTTGTACTTATGGACTGTAGATCTCCTTGCAACTAGTCAATAACCCTTTGTACTTCTTGTCTGAATAAATTTACATCACAAAGATTTGTGTATAGAGAAAATATACTCTCCAACACCTTTTCACATCCTTCCTTTTGGTTGCTAAATCAACATGTTATAGTGCAATAGCACTAGAAATATTTTCAAGAACTTTAGAGTGAAACCTTTTTCCAGACCATTTGAGAAGTTTAACATTGTAGTCTAGGTCTTCATCCCCAATTTTATCAATAGATTGACTAGTTTCTCAATGATTGGTTTTTCTTCACTTGGCTTTGGTAGACTGAATGCATCAAGAAATATCTCTTTGATGTCATGAGGAACTTGATTCTACTTATGCTGTCATCTAAGAAACTCTTGTTGTTTCTTCCTTTTAAGGAGTTCTTGTAGAATTCTTATTTATTATATGGTGATTGATGCAAGATCAAACACTGGTAGTTCAATCACCTCATCTAAGTTTACATCTCCATAAGATGTACCTTCAGCATAGTTAGATGTGCTAGGACTAGGACTTGATATTTTAAAGGGTGTAGCATCTGTACTCGATCATTGAAGATTTTGACTAGTAGGAGGTGATATAGAAGATGGTATGGTAACCAAGATCTATATAGAAATCTTTTCCTTTGTCATAGTAGTCAAAACTAACTCTTCATTCCTATCCTTCTCCTTCTCTATGTTCTCATCTTCACCAATCTTCTTTTTCCTAATATACCACACTAGACATTGCAATTTGTGCTACTATATATTGAGGGGGAACTTTGGATGATTCTTGCGATTTCTCCATTGGAGATGCAAATTCTACCTTCTCAATCTCATCTACTATGACTAATATAGGACAACAACATAATTTTTCTGTAGTGGTTGATTTGATTAAAAGTTTCTTCATGTCTTCCTTTGTCAAGGGATTTATATTTTAAGAAGATTTTTCAGGAATATCCTTAATTTGTATTGAGTCCTAGTGACTCACTTGGTCTACACGTGGAGGGCTAGCACTCGACACTTGTACCTCTTATAGATTTTGATCATCCTATTTCACATCATTAGCTATGGCCTCTACTTTTTTTGTTGTTTTAGTTCCTCCCACATGACCATCCTTTACTTGGACCTTTTTTCCTTGTTCATCTTTCTTATCTCCAACTTCCTCAGGAACTAGGTCACTTGACTTTTCTATTGTCTACCCATAGATAACTTTCCATATCTAGGCGTTCTATTTGACAACCTCTTCAATGTTATTTTGAAAAATATTAAAGGCTCTATATTTGGGGGAAAATCTCCCCTTGAATTTTTATATGTCTCTTGTCATCACTGTCTTATCCAATGTAGGTATTACTCTAGCAAGTGTAGTCTCCCTAATCTGTCTTTCTATAACTAGACTATACTATACTTTCTGCTCAACTTGGTTATAAAGACTCTGTGGTAGTGAGTTGGAAATCTTTATAGGTGTGGTCTTAAATGTAGCCATCATCTTATATATAGCTTCTTCCACCTTATTCTAATCAATATTTCCTAATTTATCAAATATAACATGTGTAAAACCCAAAAAATTTGCACTATTCTTAACTTTTTCACACAAGTTTTCTATATTTGATGAGGGTTGTTGCTTACCACTTGGAATTGATAGATGTCTTTTGATTCTATGCTCTCCTCATTTGACTCAATTGTAGGAGTGTATTTTCTCCATGCATATGTCTTCTTTTTAGGCTAACTCAACTCTGTTGAGGCAAAAAATCTCTTTCCTTTTGGTTTGTCTACCTCCTTTACTTTCTTGGTGGCTACCCTTGTGCTTGACATAATAGAAGGTACTACTAGCTTCTGTTGTGAAAGTTTCACAAAATTCTTCTAGGGTTTCTCTACTTCAATCTGCTTTGCTTTCATCTTCTTCTTCTTACTTGTTTTAGGTGCTTCCTTAGCTTCTTCTCCCTCGACACCTTCAACATAATCTTCTTGATCTTCTCCTTGCCTTGAGTGAGTTCTAATGGGGCTTTAGCTTGATGTTCTTCCTCATCATTTTCATCATCTTCTTCTTCCTCTCCTCCTTCACCAAATCTCTCTTATAACTTCTTCACAAGCTTATTTTTCTTCCATATCATAGTATCTACCTTGAAATCAATAGTGATTCTTGATTTGGATTCTTCATATTTTCCAAATGAGGTGTCACTCTTCTCAAACTCTTCTACTAGTAAATTTGTAATAGATGTTGATGCCTCATCTAGATTGATTTCATAAGGCAATGGCTTGAGCCATCTAACCCTACGTATTGCAGCCTGAACATATGTATAATCAACATCAACTAAGAAGAAAACATCATTATAATGTTTCTCCACTAGTGACACTATAGCCCTTAGTCTTTGCTTCATAAAATTCTTCAAATCTTGAAGGTAATTTGTCATTACTATTTCAAAATTCTCTTCAAGTTGCTTTATCAACTCTAAAATATATATTGTCATTGGCATATTGGTCTTCCACGATATTTGACCAAATATTAGAAAATTATTCGGCACATAGAAGAATATGCAGACAAGAAGTGAACCAAATTTTCATTGTGCACTCCTTGTCTTCCTTATGGCTTCAAAGTGTTCTAATATTTGCTAAAGTTGTAACTTGTTAAGGTCATAAGTGTGGTCTTTCTTCACTATCTTGTAACCCAAATCCACAACCATGCAAAATACATTGCTCAATCTTCTCAATTGAAATAACTTGGGAGTAATTACTCTCATTGCAAAGTAAATTATGGGATCAAAAATTGTATCTATAGATATCCCTCTTGTCTTATTCCATAATGCACAGGCTGTATTTCACTTAATTACCTCCTTTACATCACTTTACATAGTTTTGGGTTTGTCTAGGCTTGGATACCCTATCACTTAGATAATGATCCTTTTAGTGATATGAATGGGTCTATTCTTGAACCAAATAAAATTGTTTTGACTATGGCTTAGAACAATGCATATCCAATCATTCTTAAAGACTTGGGAAAAACGTAGGGAATGATTTAACCCTTTCTATTTGACAATCTTGTACTCTTCCCTCAAAACTCTATTATCACATAATTTACTACATGCATCTCTTATTTCCATGTCTCCAACATTTCCTATATTTCAAACGTAGCAGAATTTGACATCTTATATAATTAAAACTTGTGGCGGTATCATCGATAGCACACTAGAAAGGTCTTCCATGTATGCTATCTCAGGAATAGCTTGGAAGGGTGGTTGTATAATTTCATTACTAATTAATTGAAAATCAAAAATTTCTTTCCCTTCCTTCCTAACATTTTTAGAAGAGCTAGACTCCATTTATGTAGCTAGGGTTTGTAAAAACTCAAAGAATAAAACTTGGCACACAATAAATACCTTGTGAATATGATGAATGATGACAAGCAACAATTAAATCTAGTTTGAAAACACTTGAATCTTTCTCCCTAGTTCACCTTATGCTCTTCATGCAGTCTTTGATCTCTAATAAATGCAAGTGAGTCAAAAATTGACTATATAACCATTGATATTCAATAATAAATGCTTAATACTTATATAATTGTAAGTTTGACTATCATAGGATTTCCATTCACTTGGCTTACACATGAGTTTCATTGTACTTAGAAACCACAACAAGCTCAACCAATACTAACATAATTCCATCACTATACAACAACATGAAAACTAACAAAACTATTGATTTCTTTTAGGTTGTAATTAATGCATTGCATCTTAATTCATGCATATATTATTTCAGTTCTTAGATTCTTGGAACTATTGTATGAAATAACTTTGCAATTTCAATTATATACATGCCTTAAGATTTCATAGTTTGGGGTGATGTGATCACCTAATCCATTGGATGAAGTGACCTTATTTGAACTTGATGTGCTACAATCTTCCTTCTTCTTCTATGTTTTGTTCATTTACACTTTGACCTTCTCAACATTTACCTTTTTCTTGCCTTGATTGTTAATATTACATGACATTGGTGATCCAATTGGATAGTTTTTGCTGATATGACTAGTCTTCAAACAAATATAGCATGTAGTCTCACTCAACCATATTTTGTAGTTGTCTCTGAAATGGGTTCTAATGCAATTCTCAAGAACATGTCCATACTCTTGATAGTAGTGACAAATGTACCTTGTTTTGTAATCCCAATTGTAGGATTTTTCATTTTGCTGTACCTATGTCTACTTGTTTGATGTCCACTTGGCATTAAATTTGCATTCATATGCTTTATGTCCATACTTATGAAAATTGTGGAAATATCCTTCAAATCTTTGTGTTCTTAAGGTCTTGGTCTTGCATTCATGTACCAAATATCCTTCCTTGTTGCACTTATGCAATAACCCTTGAATTTATGCTTAGGGTTCTAATTTGCATTGTTCCTCCTCCAAACATTTTTTGTATGACCAACTTTCAACAATTATGACAAGTGGGTTTGTAGTTCTTACCTTTCTTGTTTCTTTTTTCATTACTTTAAGATGATTCTTCTTCCTCAGTATTGATGTATCCTAATCCAATAGTATCATTCTTAGACCTAGGAGATCTCATCAGTCTCTCAAAGTATTTGATGGCTTCATTGAGTTTGTTGAAACTTTCAGTAATTTCTTTTTCTTTTCTTAGTTCATTCCTTAGTTTCTCATTTTTTAACTTTATGGTTGTGATCTCAATGTCCTTTCCATTTAGTTCATGATTTGTAATCATTAATTGGCTCATTATATCTAGTTTTATGTTAGCAATTATTTATACCTCTAACATCTTCTCTTCTAGTCTATTGCTTAGTGTTCTTTTTTCATCTTTAATCATGACTTTGTCTTCCTCAACTTTATTTTTCTACTCAATCACCTCACATATTAACACTAATTGGACTTCTTGTTCTATCTTAATATTTTTGACCTCCTCAATTAGGACACCATTCTTTTCCATTAGATCTGCAACTATTGCATAAAAATCACTTGAATTTTTATCTATAAACAATTCAGTAGTGTCTTCCTCTTGCTAATGTGTGCCATTTTAATCATAGCTATCTCTTTCCTTATCTCCAATGAGCACTTCAACTCATCTCTTGCTTCCATGAGTTGGTGTAGTGCAATATGGATTTCAATCATCTAGCTCTCAATATTCTTTCCCAACTTGTAGATTTCCATCCTCAAGATCTTTCCTCAAAGATGCAAAGCTTTCCTTTCTAGAGAACCAAGCTTTGATACCAATTATTGAAATTAACAATGGGAAAGTAAACTCTAAGAGTGGGGGGGGGGGGGGTTGTTGTGGGGGGTGAATTAGTAATTCAAAAATTTAACCATAGAACATTCACCACACATCTATCTCATAATTTATCATGTAAGTTGAAATAGCTAGTGCCACATGTTCATCCATAACATGAAAAAAATAACACATAACATAATAAGTTTGTTAACCAGAAACCCTCCAATGAGAACATAAAAATAGAGTGGGGATGACACCCATAAATCTTCACTGCTATAGTTGTAAACATATCCAATGAAGGTTAAAATTGTTTGATATAAACTATGATCTACTCTGTGAAAGGTCTTCCCTATTAAAGGCTTACAAAGACTATTAAATCTTACCCTATTAAAGGATTTCAGTACTCTGTTAAAAGTGTGCCTTGTTAGAGGACTTAAACTTGCAATAAAACAAGAACCTTGTTATAGGATTTACAAAATCCTATTAAGGCTACTCAGTTAAGAGATTTTCATTGATTAACTTATTAGAATGTTTCAGCCTTGATCTTTTGGTTAGAACCTCTTCGCTAGATATAAGATTTCCTCTTTCCTAATGTGTACTTGATCCTCTTGATCAAATGTATCTCTTCTATCCTTTAATTTCTCTACTCTATTCTCCCTAACTGATTCTACAATTTATTCCTCTCTCACAATCTCCCCAGTCACCATGCATGCTCTCTCTGCACTTAGCATTTTCCCTTCTCTTCTCATCCACAAATTCAAAATCTTTAGGGTTTTCCCTTAAGAGACTTAGGTGAGCTAGGGTTAGGTAGGAATCACTGATTGTGATTCATCCATTTTTCTATTTAGAACATCCCTTTATCTGATTGGTTCCATGTACTACATAGGGATTCTCAATATAACTTCTAGAATTGTAAGAAAATCTTTAAGTCAACCCAAAATGGTTTACATAGGAGTTTGTATCATTAAAAATAGCTATTTCAATAACTATTTACTCAACATTTGAAAGTTATGATACACAACATTCAGTATATCCTTAATGTTGTAACTCAGTTCCTGCATGACTCGACATCCATTGTTTTACTAAGAATATGAGTCACTTGGCATATATGATTTTCTTAGCACTTGAATGACTCAACACATATCATATTCTCACCACATACTAGTTCTTGACACTAACTACATATATTTCTAGGCATACACTACTTACTCAGCACATACTTAGTTCTACTAAGTAATGACTTAAGTGTTTTGTCACTGCCTTTTCAAAACCAAAACGAGATCAACAAAATGATGGTCTTATATTGGATAAACATAGAAAGAAATAGAATAAAAAAGATAAAAACAAAGGGAGATCCTATTCTTCTAGCCCATGATTTTCATATTTGAGTTACTGGAAGAATGAGAGAAGATACTAGGACTACAAAAGAAATAAGCTAGAAGGAAAATCTAGATAAACTAATCAGAGAACTAGAAAGTAAATAGAACATTGCAGGTGTAAAATAAATGACCATTGAAGAAACTTGTTGAGAAGTTAAGAAATGAAGATCATATCATAGAACATTAGAGGATCTCAATAGTCCCCATAAATAGGATATTTTAATAAATATAGAAAGGGATCATAAATTTGATATTATAATGACCCAAGAAATGAAGATGCCTAAGGAACAAGCTAAAAGAATTAAACTCTTTAAAAATTATGGTGTGATTGGAAGTGATTATGAAGCAGCCTCAACGGGTACTCAAAATTTTGGAATATGGATCATATAAAAGGTATTTCTATTCTCATTGACAATAATTGTGTAGCTCTTTAGTTTATTCTATTCAAAAATAATTTTGAGTGGGTCTCTTCTAATATCTATGCTCCCAATTCTAAATTTGGTCATCCTAAATTTTGGAGGAAAATGGAAATGTCTAGAAATATTTTCCCTAATGTTGACTCGCTTATTATGGGAGAATTTTAATACTCCTGTTAAAGAGGGTAAAAATGTGGGAGGTACTGCTTCTCATCCAGAGAATAAAGTCGATCTCATGGATTTTATTAATTGGTAAGTTTTGTTGGATGTTGATCTTGGAGATATTAAATTTACCTAGTCAAATAGAATATTTGGTAATAATCTTATTAAAGTTAGATTGGATAGAGCTCTTCCATCCCATAATTGGTAGCATAAGTTTTCCTTGTCTTTGTCCTCTTTTTATTGGATGTGTTTAGATCATTATCATATTTCATTTTTAGTGGATCCTTTTCTAGGGAGTGTATCTAGACCTCCTTTTAGATTTGAAAGATTGTAGATTTCTCATCTAGATCTTGAAAATAATAAATCAATGGTGGTAAATTAAAGTGAAAGGTATTGCTACTTTTAGAGTTGAAAAGAAACTTAGAAACTTCTAAGAGAACATTAAAGTTTTGAATAAGAAAGTATTTGGGAACATTTTTTATAATAAGGAGACTATTGAAAATGAGCTTAAGTTGATAAAGGATCAAATTCAAGAGGTAATTAATTTGGAACAAATTGAGAAGAATGAAAATGAAAAATTAGTTGAGTATCATGACATTATTGTTGATCTCTACACCTAAGTTTCGTATTAGTGTTCAAACACTTAGTACTTTACTAGGCAAGGTTGGAAAGTCATCAATGTGATTGAATCATCTAGTAAAGGCTAAGTACATAAGGACGTGTTTCTTTTGCATTATGTGTCAAGTAAATTAGAGATTGTCGAGCACCCTAGTTGAGACCAAGCACATATATAAGTCAAGCATACACAATTGAGACTAATTAAATTGTAAGAATGTTTTTGCCAAGTGAACAATTAATATCAAGTGTGTCGAAGTCAGGTGCCAACATGGATGCTAGTTATGATTGTTGGTGTTGATGAGATCTAACTCTGAAGATGCACAAGATTTTCTGCATGCAAAAACTTGTCAAAGGGAAGCCAAGGAAGGAAGAGCATGGAGCAAGGGAAAAACCCTAAATGAATGTGAGAGACAATATGCAAACACAAGAAAAAATATGTATTTACAATAAAATGTGATAAAAATACAATGAGGGAGCCCGAATATAAAGAGCTCATGGAATCTCCTAGAACAAGCTAGAAGATGCTAGGAGATAACTGTGACAACTAAGCATACATCCACATTAGGCGGAAAGTCATCAAACAATGTGAGAGGATAAGTATGACTTAGGAGAGAACAAACTCCCATATTGTCAACAACTTATAACAAACTTCTAGGCTACAAATAATTAATAAAATGCATTTACCTAAGTAAGATTAAGTAAATAGAATACATAATTAATAAATTAATTATTTACTCTAACACCCCCCCTTAAGTGCAACTTAGGGAAATGCCTTAAGCTCACAAAACTAAGATGAAATGAAAAATGTAGAATGTAGAATGGGTCCTGGCAACAATGCCATTTTAGGTACCCATGAACAATGCAAAATAATGCAACCTCTGAAAATGGGGAAAGAGAGAAAACCATGTGGAAAAAACCCTCCCCCAAAAAGAGGTATCCTAGTGAAGAACTGAAGAAGCCTCCAACTGGGGAAATGTCCCCTAAAATAGGAATAGAGAGTGATCATGAAGAGCATCACTGAAGCATGCAGAAGCTACAAATCTACCAAACTGCTGATCTAAAGTACCACCAAGGAAGAAGAAGGCACAAATAGAGCATGTGTATATGGTAGATGATCCATCTACTGAAATGCATAGGTAGCTAGCCACTAAATTTACCTTGTATATAGGATCAACCACTAAATACATAGCTCACACTAACTAACCATCAAACCAAGGATGCATTAGAAATATAAAGTTTTCAAAAAATAGGCATGGGATGCAAAAGATATGCATGCCGGAGTCAAAAAACAACTTTGGACTTCAACTAAAAAAATGGGCAATGAAAAAGTATCAAAACCTCAAAATACTTACACCAATGTCTATCTTAGAACCAAGTTTTTGGCACTTCTTTCAGATTGGATAAATACCTTCGTATGCTCAAGTTATGGCCAAAAAATTGAAGGTAGGTCAAAAAGGACCTAGGAGAGGTGCAAGAAGGTGTTGATGCAGGATGATGGCATACTGATGTCAACAATCTGCTATCTTAAAATTGACGATTTGGAGGTCATCAACAAAAACAAAGGTGCCATGTGGCAGTCCACATGGCGTACCACATGGCAGTCCATGTGGCTACCACATAACAAAGTAGATGATGTGGTAGGAGCCACGTGGCAAAGTGCCACGTGACAGTCTTGCCACGTATCACATGCTGTGTGGTTGTAGATATCCATGCAGATAGCTGAGTAAGCTTCTGACTAGATGGGTGGAGCTCCGGGCAATGAAACCAGGTGCAATGGCCACAGGGATGGCGAAAGATGGCAAAGGTGGTGAGATAGACTGGGGCGCAACCTTGCTAGGTGGCCCGCTGGTGGTGGCTAGGCTATAGTGGTGACGCCATGATAGGCTACACATTGGCAAGCCATGGTGGCCACCCAGTAGTGTGCCCTAAATTATTTTTTAAATTATTTTTCTCGCCAAAAATGTCCTTATGACCATATGGAAAGCCCTGAAATGAAAATTTGTTTGCCTCCAAGAGCCCTATCTCCAAAATCAACAAGTTTTATATGAATCCTAACTGAAAATAGCCTTTTGGATCAAATGGCAGTGTCTATTTGGGTTGAAAGTGCTCCAAAAATTTGTTGTTCCCCTAATTTGAAGAAAACATGCACAAACAAACTAGAGTTTGTGACTTCAAATCACAGCTTCAAAAATCTTCAATGAAGTTGCAATAGGGAGGCTCTAATACCATGTTGGAGTTGATGAAATCCAACTTTGAAGATGCCCAAGATCACCTGCATGCAAAAACCTATCAAAGGGAAGCCAAGGAAGGAAGAGTGTGGAGCAAGGGAAAAACCCTAAATGGACATGAGAGACAATATGCAAACACAAAAAAAAAAAAGTATTTACAATAGAATGTGATAAAAATACAATGAGGGAGCCCGAATATAAAGAGCTCATGGAATCTCCTAGAACAACCTAGAAGACGCTAGGAGATAAGTGTGACAACTAAGCATACATCCACATTAGGTGGAAAGTCCTCGAACAATGTGAGAGGATAAGTATGACTTAGGAGAGAAAAAAACTCCCGTATTGTCAACAACTTATAACAAACTATTAGTCTACAACTAATTAATAAAATGTATTTACCTAAGTAAGCTTAAGTAAATAGAATAAATAATTAATAAATTAATTATTTACTCTAACTGTGATGAGCTTCAAAACATTTAGATGTTGAGAAAACTAGTTTTTTCAAATGAGTTTTTAATCACATAAACGTGAAATTTATTTTGCCAACTTTTATACAATATTTAATGATTTTAGAGACAATTAAGATGGAATTTATGATCTTTTTAGAAGGTATTGATTCCAAGGAAAGAAAATCAACCAATCAAAAAATCAAAAGCACAACAACCAAATGAATGAATTGTGAGCCATTTATTGTGATCTACAACTTTCCAAGATTATCTATTTAATAAGGGATCTAATTATAGGATCATAAGTGTGTGAAGAATGGAGAACAAGTGATCAATAATGAATGGGTGAATGCACAAGCAAAAGAGGGAAAAAGGACAAATTAAAGAAAGGAAGACTAAGTCAAAAAAAAGAACTCTAAGTAGTGAAGGACATAACAAAGATATCATATTAGGAGATCAAATTGAGGCATTGAATAGAAGAGATCTAAAATCAACTTTTAGAGAAAATTTAGGGTTACTGAATAAGTTTTAATAGACTGAGTTTGGGAAAATATCTTAAGAGAGTTATCCTAACATATCTATTTAGAATCTCCTAATAGGGTAGATCATCTATTATGATCAATATTGTAACCCTAATAGGTTAAACATATTGTTGCAACAATGAAGATTTGTGGGTTTCATCCCCAACTTAGTTTTATTTTCACAATGAAGTGTTTGTAAGTAACCAAATCATTTGTGTTATGTATTGATACATTTCATGGATGTTATCTTTTAATTTCAACACTATAGTTTTGACATTAGATCTAAGATATGAGATGAATTAGGTGTGAAATCAATAATTTATTTTTACAAGTAAAATTTGAATATCCTTATTCAGCCCCCACCCCCACCTCCTCTTATTGTCTTGTTTCCCATTAAATCCTTCCAACAATTGGTATCAGAGCCCAGTTGTCATGGAATAAGTCTAATAGCTTGAGAGGATCAGATATTGAAGATGGAGGAATACAAGAAGGGAAAAATCATTGACAACCAGATGCTTGAAATTCAAATTATGTTGCAAAAAATTGATGGGGAAAAAGAAGAGTTAATAAAGTATTTGAGAAAAAGGAAATAAATGAAAATTTAGGAAAATGACACACTATATGAGGAAATTGATACAAGAGGACTACTTGACTATAGAAAAAGTGGTGATAGTGATAAATAAATAGAAAAAATAGTAGAGAAGAACAACATTCTGAGAAAAGAGGTAACAGGACTTAAGAGAGAATGGGAAACCCAATTAGTAAGACTATGTGAAGTGATAGAGAAAAAGAAGAATGTAGAGGAAGACAAAACATGGTTGAAGAAGATAAAATATAGATGGCAACTTGAATTGAAGAAATAACATTTGAAGTACATAAGCTCATTGTTGAAAGTATTATTGGGAAATAAGATACCAAGGGGGGGAAGGGTGAATCAGGATCTTAAACTTTAACTTCAAAACCAAATTACTAAATTCACACCTAATTCATCTCATATCTTAGATCTAGCATTAAAATTATAATTCTAAAACATAAATGAAATACATCACATTCATTAAAGATTTAACACATAACACAATGATTTGGTAATCTAGAAACACTTCAATGTGAAGGTAAAATTGGGGTGGCAATGAAAACCACAAATCTTTATTGTTGCAAAAATGAAGTTAACCTATTAGAGTTTCAATGTTTGATCATAATCTATGATCTACCCTGTGATGGGTCTTCCCTATTAGAAGCTTCAAGATTGTTAATTCCTACCTTATTAAAGGATTTTATGGCTACAAATAAGTAAGGACTCTGTTAGGAGGTTTACATAGACTTGTTAGGATTAACCAGTTAATAGATTTTCCATAAGTCAAAATTGATTTAGTACGTCACCCTTGGTTTACTCTACAAGTTGATTTTGGATCTCCTTTATACAATCTCTAATATGATCTAATCTCTCAATCTGATATCTCCTTTCAGTCCTTCACTACTTTGATTACCCTTAATTGAACTGATTCTATACTTAGCCTTCCTTTTTCTATTCTATTTGTTAGCTTCTTCTTATCACAGATACTTACTTTCTCTCATATCCATTATTTCTTATTCGAGGGTTAGAATCCTTGTTAAATAGATGTTTTGTGGAAGTTCTAGATATTGATCGATGACTTACAATTCATCAAATTTTCCCATTTGTATCTAATTTTTTGATTGGTTGAATTTCATTTCTTAGGATCATTACCTTCAATGATGACATTTAATATCCATCTTAATTATATCTACAAATAGTAAATATTTTATGGAAGTTGGCCAAAATAGTTTACATATTTAATTGTGCAATTAAAAACTTATATGACAACACTAAACTACTCAACATTTGAATGTCCTAACACTTGGTCATCATTAACATTAATAATGGCACTTTTCTTTAATATACATGTGCTTCTCTATTTTCTTGGAAAATACTATCTTCCTAATTTAATCAATGTCTACTAAAATAACTCAGCTTGTGTAAATGCTTGGTCTCCACTAGGGTGCTCAACAACCACTAACTTGTTCATCATATTATGCAAAATAGGCAAGTCCTTCATTATGCTTGGCCTTTACTAGATGACCTAGTCATAGTGATGATTGTTCATCCTTACCTAGTAAATAACTAAGTGATTGGACACTAACAGAAAACACAGGGTTAGAGATCAACAATCTCCCCCTTTGACATTAGTGGAAAAACACTTTTTTATGCATAGTCATTACTTATTACATTCAAAAAATAATAATCCCCTTGAGACTATAATTTGAATCTATAAAAGTTGGATGCTCTAATGTCTTTGAATTATGCTTATACTTCCTCCTTAGTCTGCTCATTTCCCCTTTCACATTATTTTTTTTTTCCTTCCCCTTTCTTTTCCTTTCTTATGTCCCCCTTATTTTTGTCATTGATGGATTGGGGCTGCTAGGGTTAGATTTTGCTTATCAAAGAATTTCTTATGGCTTGCCATAATGCTTGCATAGCCTTTATTCCATTGTTCCTTTATCTTCTCCAAAACTTGAAGTTGTATTTCTAGCTCGACAACTAGATTAATGAAACCTTCAACATGTAAAAAATGAATATCTTTCTTCAAAATATTGTGTGTAATATATACTTCTTTTTGAATGATTTCTAAGTAGGGTAACAACTTGAATTGGATTAAGATCAATTTTTTTTTGAACTCACTGTACCTCTCCATGAGCTTACCTAACAGTTACTGACCAATTGTAACTTATTATATGAAAGGGAGCTTGAACTTGCATTCTTGCCCAATGAAATTATAATTTCCCTCGTATCTAAATTCAATAAATCAATGGAATTTTTATTTTCTAATGTACAAATGTTAACATCACTAAGCTTCATATATAATGAAAGAATGGTCTTCAAAAAAATTTCTATCTATCTGACCAACTTGGAAAGCTCTTCTTGTCTATGTATAATTTCCTGAGAGACTTTGGCCAAAAATTTACATTTAAATCTTCTTTTAGACCACTGCAAAAGTTTATCATTTGTCTCTATAATCTTGCCCTAAAATTTATCAACTTTTTATACTAATTGGTCCAAAGTGGATGTTGATCATCTATGTAAGTTATTCAAAATGCATCAACAAAAATGTCTCTTACACTATGTAGTACATGTTTCTTCTTATGCTATCTCAGCTATTCTTTTTTTTCCTTATAGCTCAACAAGGTTTGTATTTCCTACATTTGTTCAAGTGTCAAATTATTTAACTCATACATGGGTAAAATTATTACCTCATATAGACTAACTGAATTGTCATCAAGTTCATTTGTTTAAGTCAAAACTTGAGATCTAGGAGTTGTATCATTGGGTGGTGATAGTTGCAATTATTCTCCCTTCTCACTTTATCTCATTGCTTCCTCTTCTAGGTAGGTGTCACATGTTGTTTAGGTGTTCTCTCCAATGATACTATAGGCTTGGCACTCAGAAATTGTACAAGAGCTAATGAAGTCTCTTGCTTCCTTGGTGTTACCTATTTCATTTCTATCTATGTACTTTTATGCTCTTCTTTCCTCTACTTTTTTTCTAAGGAATAGACATACAACTTAATTATGTAAACACAATTATTTCCTTGCCCTATATCTTGACACTTGTATCCACTATTGTTGATGTAACCTCTACTTTTTCAGCCTTTGTAGTCTCAAACTTTGGATAATCTACCACTTGTAACAAAAATATATTTTTACAAGGTAGATTTTCATTTGACATGAGATTCTACATATCTTCCTTAGTGAGAACATTTAGGTTCTATGGAGGTGTGTCAGATATATCTTTGACACTAATAGCCTCATGTTGTTTACATTGATGCAATAGTTGCTTGATGTAAACTCTACTTTTTCAGCCTTTGTAGTCTCAAACTTTGGATAATCTACCACTTGTAACACAACTAGATTTGTACAAGGTAGATTTTCATTTGACATGAGATTCTACATATCTTCCTTAGTGAGAACATTTAGGTTATGTGGTGGTGTGTCAAATATATCTTTGACACTAACATCCTCATGTTGTTTACGTTGATGCAATAGTTGCTTGATTTCTTTAATTAATTTAGAAACCTCTTCCTTGTATGCATCCTCAAATTCAATTGTGTCTCTTCTTTCTCTAGGCTCAACTATTGGAGCAATCACTCCAAATACCCCTTTCCACACCTTTATTCTTTCCTACTCAAAATCATGAGCCTTCTTCTTCAAAATTGTATATGCCCTATCTCTTTGCATAAACTTCTTCACTAAATCTTTAAGGGCCATAGACATGCATCTTCCCCAAATCTAGCATAGCTTGTGCCAATGTGGTTTCTCTTATTTGCTTCTCTATGGATAGTACCAACTTCCATTTGGTATCTATCTAATTAAAAACCCACTTGGAAGCCATCTCCAAATTCTAAGGCTGTACGCCTAAATTTTATCATCATATCTATCATTGCTTCTTCAAGCTTAACTTGATCATCATTATTCAAAGAATCATAGTTAATATCTTTAAATATTGCAATTTTTTTTGGTTCTCTAACTTTTTCACATATCTAATCTAGATTCATTAGAGGGAGTCTCTTTACAATTTGAAATTTTCTAAGTTCATCTAACTTAGTCTCTTCATCATCTTCCTCCCCCTATTTAATGAATAGTTTTCTCCTTGGCCTCTCTTGTATACTCTTCTTGAGTGAGTTGGTTGGTCTCTTCTTTGATGGATTGACTTTTACTTTCATAGATGGGGGTTGAGTTGTCTTTGATCTTGTTATGATTTTTACTTCAGCCATCAAAGGTGTGGCAACTTTCTTCACCTCTCTACAAGGATCAACTTTAACTTTAGGCCCAAAAATTATTACCTTTCTTTTCTTTATTGGCTTGGGCTTGATAATAGCCAATTCTTCTCCTTTTCCTTCCTTGACTTTAGCAAGTTCTTATGATCCTTCCCTTTCTTCATTCTTCTTGTGCTCACCACTTTTTCTCTTTCTTTTCTTCTCGGCCTTAGGAGTGTTGGATTTTGCATTTAACTATGCCATTATTGTTTCATATGTGCCAAATTGCTTGACATTCACATCAATATATTCTATCAAAAGTGCAGCCACCACTACTATGACCTCATCAACATGTACTTCATAAGGCATAGGCCTTAACCATGCAATTCTTGGTATTACTACTTGAACATGTAAAAAAATCATGTCTACTATAAAACATAATTCATCATAATACTTATCAATGACTGACTTAAGTATTCTCATTATGTTTTTAATTTTGTTTTTGAAATCCTCAAAATAATTATCCATTATAACTTTCAATTTTTCTCCTAAGCTATTAAATCAAGTAATTCAACTACTCTATAGTAGGTCGGTTCCTATCCCATGCTACTATTCCAATTGTAGGGAACAAATTATGTACATAAAAAAAAATGCATAGCAGAAAAGATCCAAAATTACATGATGCATTCTTTACTTTTCTCTTTACCTCTAGGTTCTCTGATAATTGTTGCAGTTGTATCTTGGAAAGGTCATAAGTATGATCCTTCTTGACACCCACAATCCACTACAATGCACAACATGTTATTTAAGCGGCTTGACTATTAGAACTTGTGTACAATTAGACAAATAAAAAATTCAATTACAAGATCCTCTATCTCATCAATTGATATTCCTCTACCATTCCACTTTGCTTTGGTTATTTTTTCAATTTCATTCTTTATGAGACTTCTTATACTCTTGGGTCGATCCAAGGTAGGCTATCCAATTACATGACATATTATATCGTTGTTGATCTTGATAGGTCTACCTTCTAACCATATCTTTAAGTCGTGGATGCAACTAAGAATGACCTTTATCCATTCTATCTTAAAAATCTTATGGAAACCTATGGCACAGATAAGCCCTTTCTTGGAAACTAATTTTTTCTCATCTTTTAATACTCTATTGTTGCACAACTTCTTGTAAGTTGCTCCTATTTCAAAGTCTCCAGTTTCTCATACTTTGCATATGTAACATGATCTTACATCCTGAATAGCCAAAACTTTGGATGGAATTGACAAAAAGGAACCAATATCATCTTCAATATTCTAAAAAATTATAGTGCCCCTGAAGTTTGGTGGAGGACATTGGTTATTCCTCACAATTTGTGTATTACTATCCTTGAACATTTCTCTTGTTGATGCCATTATAGCCAGAGTTTCAAAAGAAATTTTTCTATGATATCTTTTGAAAACAATTTACATAGCACCAAAAGTAACACTTACTAATGTAAACAAAATTTTCAATGCTCCACTATGATTCTCTTTCTTCACCATTGAAATTGTCTTAATTGCCTTTAATTCACTTGAGAGCTATGAAATAGCTTGTTGAATGAAAATGTATACACAAATTTGATATATGCTTTCAAATTTCTAATCTAGGTCTACAAGAAATGTTCTCATACTTTGTTGGTGTGTGACAACTAGCTCAGTCTCCATACTTTCTCAGTCAAGGTTACCTTACTCAACCAACACTAATTCAATTAGTGAACTTAACTAATCAATCTATACTACAAAGCTAATCAATATAGATTGTACCACTGATGCTCGATACTCTATCTTGTAAATAATTTTCTTTATCTTTCCCTTTGACGCATCTTTACTTATGTAGATATTAACTTTTCATACATTTATATTAGGAACTGATGTAAAATATATCATTGATTATATAGTTCCTACATACCTTCTTCATTTTGTTGGATGTGGTGTGATCACCCAATCCATTGGATTGGGTGATCTTCACTTTTCCTAATCTATTGCTTCCACCTCTCACTATCTATATCCATGTTTTTCTTTCCTTAAACTTTTCCATTTCCATTATTGGATGCTAGTGCTCTTGTTTTGTAGTTTCTACTGATATATCCAACTTTGAGACAACTGAAACATACTATTTCTCCATTCAACCACTTGTAATTTCCTCTAAAATGTGTCTTGAAGAAATTCTTTGGGATGTGACCATACTATCCACAATATTGAAAATTTTATCATTAATTGTAATCCCATTTGCAATCATTTCCTTTCCTTGATGCATGTGTTCATTCTTAGGTATCCAATTGGGTTTTTTCTTGAATTTGGGCTCATGAGCTCTATGTCCATATTTATGATAGTTATACCAATGTCCTTTAACTATAATTAAAAAATTCATTTTTCTTTGATTTTTATTCATGTTCTTGATGTCTTACCTTCTTGTATTTAGAACAAATACTAGTAGACTTAGGTTTAGAAGTTTGCAGATCATTCTTGCTTGTACAAATCTTTGTTGTGTGTCCAAGTTTACCATATAGATGACATGTAGGTTTTCCTTTGGATTTAGCATTCCTTTTTTCTTCACTCTTTGATTATTCTCCTTCTTTAGAAGTTGAAAAGTGCTTGTTGTATCCAAATCCAAAGCTTTCTTTTGTTCTAGGTGACATCATCTATTCTTAAAAGTGTTTGAAAACTTCATTTTGTTTTTTCATTATTTCCATAAGTTCTTTTTCATACCTTAAATCACTTCTCAGTTTCTCATTCTATGACCTTAGTTTTGTGATCTCCAAGTATTTTCTATTTGCTTCCTGATTAGCAATTATCAATTGATTTATCATATCTAGTTGATTGTTTGTAAGCTTATATACTTCAAATGATCTCTTGTCATGTTTGATTACCATTTATCTTTTGTCTTCTTCATTCATGGATTTTTCTTCTTCAACTTTCTTCCTTTTCTCTATTACTTCAAATACTAGTACACATGATTTTCATGTTCTATCTTGATATATTTTACTTCTTTTCTTAGGGAACTATTCTTTTCTAGTAGTTTTGTTATTGATTCACTATTGAAACCTATCATTCCATTTTCAAGTAGTCCTTGTGTGTCTACTTCCTTGTATTGAGTGTCATTTTGCTAAATTGCTATCTCTTTCCTTTTTATTAGTAATTTCCTTAACTCTTCTCTGTCACCTTCAAGTTGCTATAATATGATTTGGATTTCAATCATTTGGTTCTCAATGATTTTCCCAACATGTATTCCTCCATCTCCATGATCTAATCCTCTTAATCCATTAGGCTTCTTTCAAGAGAACTAACTCCGATACCAATTGTTGGAAGGATTATCTAAAACCAAGATACTGAGATGGGGGTGGTGAATCTGGATCTTAAACTTTAACTCTAAAACCAAATTACTGAATTCATATCTAATTTATCTCATATCTTAGGTCTAACATTAAAATTGTAATCCTCAAACATAAATGAAATACATCACATCTATGAAAGATTTAAACACATAAAAAAAATGATTTGGTAACCCAAAAACACTTCAATGTGAAGGTAAAACTAGGGTGGTGATGAAACCCATAAATCTTTATTGTTGCAACAATAAAGTTAACCTATTAAGGTTACAATTTTTGATAATAATCTATGATCTACACTATGAGGGGTCTTCCCTATTAAAATATTCAAGACTATTAAGTCCTACCCTTTTAAAGGATTTCATACTTACTGTAATGCCCTACCCAAAGATCCTTGGAACAAGGATTCAATAAAAGTCAAGTTTTTTTTTTTTTACAATTATGAGTGTACACAACATCATCATACAAGGATCACACAGATAATAATGGAATACTTAACCACAAACTTAGCAACCAATGAATCTCTAAGTGCCACTACCCAAACTAATATGACCAAATGAAGGACAAAAAACCACTACAATAGCAAAACCTAAAATCTCTAAATTAAAAAAGCAAGGAAACACTAGAAAACCCAAAGGGTACTTGAAAAACCAAAAAATGTTTCCCAAAAACAAAAGGAGGTACCCCATATTTTTCTTTCAAGGACAACAGACTGACAAAATTTCACGTGAGGAAGTGCAACACTACATGCGAGGATCTACCTTTTGTGCAAAGAAATGCATTAAAGAATGCAAGGAAGTGCTTGGCCCAATAGCCAAAGTACCCCAAAAATGGTGTTTTATTTCATGTGAGAAAGCTCTAGAAGCCTTGTGTGAAAACCCAACACAACACACAAGCTTTTGCATTCTCATGTGAGAAAGTATAATTTTGCTTGAGAATCCAAATCAAGAAGCCCAAATAAAAAAAGAAAAAATGCTAGAAAACTTAATTCCTCCACGCTAGAGAGTACTAGATCCACATATCGAGGCAAAGACACTTGAACAAAAATAAAAGATGGAACATCTAACATAGTAGTAAAAGAATGTATTGAAAGCAACATTGCAGTGAATTGAAACAAAGAACTAAGTGTGTAGTTCTTCCCAACCATAATAGAATCATGAGACCTCAAAGGTCCTAGCCATTCCCCACACATAATATCCCAAATGACTGACCATATCATCAAAGCTATGTTATGAGGATATCACTACTAAAATGTACTACACGATAAGAATAAGGAAATCTAACATGCTAAAAAGTAAGCATTAGATATTCCAACTAATCCAACCACACCATGTAAATATTATGCTAAACATTATAGTAAGGATTGTGTCAACACTAACATCATCTAAACATGATATAAAAACATTCTAATAAAAGCATAAATCATAAGAATGCATACTTTGGAACCCGAAGTACCAAGTGAGAAATATCCATTAATGGTTGCACTAGGATAATAGACTATCTCTGTACACTAGTCTCTAGCAACGGTAAATGTAGCTACACCTCCCTACGAAGTGAACCGTTTAGGTCCACTCCCATCATGTTGATGGAGATAACAATCACACCACAACTCACATAAAGTAGACATCCATGGCTATCACTCATTTTAGATAGTAATGATGATTAAAAAAAAGATCATGAAATAGTGCAAGTACAATAGGTCTTGGTTAGACAATCTATGGGTAACTATGTAGGGACTTTAGTGGAGAGTTGTTAATGTAGAATCACCCAAGATATAGCACAAAGGAAACCATTCCCCTTGGTACACCCTCGGGAGGCTAATGTGCTGAAATAAATAACCTTCCCCTCGACACCACTCTTGGAAGGTTGACTATAATTTCTTATCTTATTTAAATTTCTATCAATTAATAAAGTTATCACTTATTAAAACTCCTTAATTCCAACCTGGGCTAGGACACCATAGTTGCAAGAGAAACTACTCCACTGACCTTACCTTACATATCCATAGTCATCGCATGATAAGTGCTTGTAGGCATGCATATTCCCAAGCCAACCCCAAATGAACATAACTCCACCAAAATAGAAAATGGGAGATCGGGCCTTGCAAGTCACTTGACAAACATATATACATGTGCTCATGTTTAGTGCACCATCATCACAAAGATCAAACATAAGGGCTAGATGTGAACACAAGCATAAATAAGACTCAACCAAATAATGTCTTAGGAGGATGGATGCATAACACATCCCAATGCAAAAAAAAGTACAACAATAATCTGACTAATATCCTATGAATGATCCAAGTCCATGATCAATAACATGATAAGAAAACCTAAGAAAATTGGGTGACCTGTAAATCAGGCTAAAAAACCCAAAAATCAAAAACTTTGAAAATAAAATCCATTTTTTCTTGGGACACAAAAGCCATAAAATCTAATAAAATTTAGGTTTGGACACCATATGCAAAAATGGCCAGCATAATGGCACAAAATCCCAAACCCTTATCCCAAAAACTAGGAAAACATTCACACCCAACCAATCGGGCAGAAGCAACAAACAAAAATGGAGGGGAACACTAGTTGTCAACCTATAAACCAACAACTACTAGAAAAAAAATATAGAAACCAAGCTGAAACAAAAAATGGGAAAGCCCTACTTGACAACAAAAGGGGCTAAAATAGGAAACAAAACAATAAAATAAATCACCCACAGAAACTATCTAAAATCATGACACAACAAGGTCTCCCTAAGTTGGATCCAACAAGACTAACCTTGTAAAGGTCCCATGCTTGTAGTGTTACAAATGTAAATGGTGCAGTACTTGATATTAAATAGAGATCAAAACGATCAATATATACCAAAGGAGAATCGAATAGAATAGAAACATTCTATTCTAGACTACACCTAAATATTAGAAACATTCTAATATTTACAGTAAGCTACAAGAGTGAGCATTAAAGATTATTCTAATACCCACCAAGCAACCCCCCCCCCCCCCCCCCCCCTTAATGCTTAATCTATTTACTACACCAATAGATCCCCTGAATTTAACAAACTTTTTAGGACCAAGGGGTTTTGTGAAAATATCTGTTGGTTGCTCTGAGGTAGGGACATGAAGTAACTGAATAGATCCATCTTCTACTAACTATTAGATATAATGGCAATGAATCTCTATGTGCTTGGTTCATTCATGAAACATTGGGTTTTTGGCAAGTTTGAGTACTATGTGATTGTTTGTAAACAAAGAAGTTGGACCTGCTTGAGAAATATGCATATCTGCAAGCATCTGACAGAGCCAAACTACTTCACAAGTTGTCTTGATAGCTCCTCTATATTCTGCTTTTGTAAAGGAGAGTGCATGTGCTTGTTGCTTCTTACTAGTCCAGTTAACTGTTGTAGATCTGATACTGAACACATAGCTAGATGTAGATTTCCTGTCATCAACTGAGTTGGCCCAATCGAAATTAGTGAATCCACTGAGTTGAGGAGTAGTACTCCTTGTGTAAAGAAGACCATAATCTGAAGTACCATGTACATAGCATAACACACATTTCACTGCAATCCAATGATCAATCTTGGGGTTTTTCATGAACTGTGAGATGTAGCTGACTGCAAAATTGAGATCACGTCTAGTAGTAGTAAGGTAGATGAGACTACCTACTAGCTGCATGCAGAGTGTTTCATCTAAAAGAGGAGAATCAGATTGTGCAAACAATTTTAGACCGGTCTCCATAGTAGTGGAGGCAGGTTTGCAATCTTGCATTCGAAACTTGTCAAGAAAATTTTTGGCATACTTGGACTAAGACAAAAAAATACTATTGTCAGTCTACCAAACCTCAATACCTAAACAATAATGAAGCAATCCAAGATCGGTCATATCAAAAGTTCTGCATAGATCCTATTTGATATCTAAAATCAAATGTTCTGAACTCCTAGTAATGATCAAATCATCCACATATACAACAAGAAAAAGAATATCATTACCAAAGTGTTTAATATACAGATTACTATCTGACAGGCTATGCTAAAATCCCTGATTAACCAAGTACTGATCAATCTTTATGTACCAAGCCCTAGGAGCCTATTTAAGACCATAGATGGCCTTCTGGAGTCAACATACTTTTGGTTCTGAAACGGCAACCTTAAAACCTGGGGATTGCATCATGTAGACTTCTTCCTGTAATTCACCATTGAGAAAGGCACTCTTCACATCCATCTAATGAATTTTCTAACCATACTGAGCTGCAATGGCAAGAAGAATGAGAATAGTGCTCATCTTGGCTGTCGGAGCAAATGTCTCCTCATAGTCAATGCCTTGGTGCTGGGTGAATCCTCGAGCAACAAGTCTGGTTTTGTATTTGTCCAAGGTACCATCTGCATGGTACTTGACCTTATAGACCCATTTAAAACTAATGAGTTTCTTCCCAGAAGGGAGATCTAAAAGAACCCCGGTGTGGTTCTTTTGAAGACTCTAAACGTTAGCATCCATTGCTTGTTCCCATTCTATAATTCCTTTGGCCTCTGCATATGTATGGAGCTCAAGGATACTATGGATGTTGGCCATAAGAGCTATATTAACTATGTTGTGCTGAATGCTCTTATTTTTGGAGGTTCTACCCTCAATGAGTTCATTAGGATGAAGATCACTAATCGTTTGAGCCCACCATTTTGGCCGAAGAGTCGAGGAGCCAATATTAGATGCAGTCAGAATAGTTGGATGAGGAGTAGGAGTAGGAGCTATATTATCTAGAAGTGGCTGAGGTGGTGTATCAATAGCATCAGATGACTCATATAAAATAGAAGAACCCAAGTCAGAGATTGCTGAAGACTAAATCTTAGAATGCGGTGGGTAGTCAGAGAGAAGAAATGGTCCAAGTACCTCATCAAAAACAACATCATGACTGAAGATTAAATGATCAGTATTTACATCAATCAGTCTATAGGCCTTATGTGTGTGACTGTATCCTATAAACATAAGTTTTTGGCTTTTGGAATCCAACTTAGTGTGTTTGGCATTAGGAATCCATACATATGCCAAAGAGCCAAAAACTTTCAAATGGTTGATCATAGGTTTGTGACTAGACCAAGCTTCCTCAAGAGTCTTATGATTAACTACAAGGGTGGGTGACCGGTTAAGGAGGTAGATAGCTATGGATACTGCTTTTGCCAAATATTTTTTGGGAACATTTCTATGTTCTAGCATAGCCTTATTGATTTATGTGATGGTATAGTTTCGACGCTCTATAACACTATTTTGCTGAGGGGTGTGAGGTGTGGTGAACTGATGTCTAATGTCATGAGTAGTACATAAGGTAGATAAAGTAGAAGAACAAAATTCCCCCCCATTATTGGTCCTAAAAGTATGGATGGAGGAACCGAACTCTTTTTCTACTAGAGCTTTAAACTGCTGAAATATAGGAAAAGCATCTAACTTTTTCTTAAGAAAATATACCCACATTTTGCGACTGAAATCATCCATAAAGAGTAAAAAATACCTATTCCTAGTAATAGAAGGAGTATTCATAGGACCATATACATCAGCGTGGACTAGCTGGAGCACTCTAGATGCCCGCTGTGATTCACCATTCTTAAATGCTGTCCTATGTTGCTTCCCTATTGGACAAGCTTCACAAACGCAATGGTTTTGGGTCTAAATATTAGGTGGGCCATGGACTAAATTATCCTAAGAAAGTTGTACTAGATACTAAATGTTCAGATGACCATATTGTTGATACTAGAGACTGCTGAGAGCGGATGATTTGGCAATGAAAGCATGCTCAAGGGAATCGCCTGAATCTACAAGCCTATAAATACCATGATCCTCAAGATTGACATCAAGGGTAGTGCGAGAAGAATGATAAAAAATCAAACACTTATTTTCAGTGAAAATGACATCAAACTGAGGAGAGTGCTTCATAATTTGACTAATAGATAGAAGATTATGTTTCATGCCAGGAACATAACATACATTGAGGACCATGAGTTATCTTCTTCCAGATTGAATATGAATATTTCCCTTGCCAACAATATTGTATTCTTCATTGCCTCCAAAGATTACTGAGTCAAAATAGGGAGTGAATTCAAAAAACCATCACACCTATGAGTGAAATGTCAGGAGGCACCAAAATCGATGTACCAGGTAGAAGATTTCACATGATTTGTAGGTATGCTAGCCATAAAGGCATGGTAGATAGATTCTTTCTGCTCTGAGTGTTGGGCAGCATGGGCTGGCTGTTTAATTGAGTCTGACTTCTGATGTTGTTGATATAGATGCTCAAATGGCACAAACTTCGAGGTGAGAAAATGAAAGACCCAAAAAAATTGGAGAAGTACCTAGAAAAGAGCTCAAAAAACCCAAAATAAAATGTTGTTAGAATTTGGATCCGCTAGCTTGAAAATCGAAGCACAAAAAATGAGGCACCCACAAAAATTTGATGAAGACCCATTTGAGATTTTGAAAAACCCACTAAGAATATGTGTTCAAAAAATTTGTAACCCCAAAAGTTAGGGTTTCAGGAAAAACCCTATCCGACAGTAAAATGAGCTCCAAATAATGGTAGTTTGGGCAAAAAAGTTGCAAAAACTGGGTCAAAACAATAGTAGTTTTAATAGGTGGCCAAAGCTGGAAGAAGATCATGGCAGTATGGAGGTGGCAAAAAAATGCATATAAACTCAGAAAACTAACGCCTAGAGGTCACATGAATAGAGGAAAAAGAGCATGAAAAATGACTTTTGTTGTTGTGATTTGCAGAGCAATTATCAGGCGTGCGACCAGGAGAAAAAATGGCTGTAAAACCTATCACTTGACCTTGTAAAATGGTCCAAAGAATGGCACACATTTTGTAGTATAAAAAGTCTGAGAAATCATGATTTGGCACTGTAAATCATGACTTATAGGAAAAAATCGTGATTTGGAGCTCTAGAATTTTCAAATATGATTTGCATAGAGGATTCAAACCCTATTTCATGATTTTAGGCAGATTCGAATTTCTTCAGGCAGATAATTAACTGAAAAATTTTTGAAAAAATTTAAATAGATGATTTCAAAGAAGAAATTATTAATTTTTCCAAAAAAATTTAAGTATTAGCTCTGATACCATGTTACAAATGTAAATGGCAGAGTACTTGATATTAAACAAAGATCAAAACGATCAATATATACAAAAGGAGAATCGAATAGAATAGAAACATTCTATTCTAGACTACACCTAACTATTAGAAACATTCTAATATTTACAATAAGCTACAAGAGTGAGCATTAAAGATTATTCTAATATGTAGCTCTCACAACAACCAGAAACGTGATCCTCTGAAAAAAGATTCTCAAAAATACTCTGAATTTTATATTTTTCAAAAGTGAGAAGTGAAGAATTAATTTCCTCACTCAATACCTATTCACTTTTCGAGTGAATAATTGATTAGGGCAATTAGCCAATTAGACTAGCTAGACTCTGAATCAACCCAAGTGAAAAAAGGTTATTCCTAGAAATAAGAATTCATTTATGGCAAAGCTATCAAAATTAAATTCAATAAAATTTAAAGCTTGAAAACCCAAAATCACATAAATTGCCTTAACAACTTTCACGAAAATGGGAACCTCTAAATGTATAGATATGCTCACAAGTCTAGTTACATAATGAAAATGATTTTGGATTTAATAATCATTGAAAGGTTTAATTAAACAATAAAAATAAGGATAGATCAACCATACAAGGATGAAATTGGTAATAATGAACAACTAAATTACTATCTCCAAGTGCCACTACCAAGGATATATATCATGCACAATAAAACACATGATCAAGTGCAGTTGTATATAATAACATAGTTGAAGCAATAAATGCATTAAATACCTAATTTAGGCATTTACTCAATTTTACTAAAATAATCCATTCACATCACTCACATTCGCATAAAGGATAATGAAACAAGAATGAAGTAAATCACTATAGCATAAATCCACATATAACTAAATAAGAGATATGTCCAAAATACTAGATAACCATATATCATCATAGACCTACTATCATCTCAAAATGGCATCAACATGCGAATATGATAAACTAATCAACATAGTAGTATTGCATCTATGATATTAAAATCAATGTATAACATTTGACCTTAGGTCATCCTAATGCAGAAATAATAACATGAGTACAAGTATCTCTCGAATAAAAATATACAAGGTACAGACTGCACACATGAGAGGCACCACACTTACAATTAATTAAGGACTCTATTAGGAGGTTTACATAGACCTATTAGGATCAATCAGTTAATATATTTTCCCTGATTCAAAATTGACTTAGTACCTCACCCTTAGTTTACTTTATAAGCTAATTTTGGATCTCTTCTATATAATCTCTGATCCGATCGCTCAATCTGATATCTCCTTTCATTCCTTCACTAGTTTAATTTCCCTTATCTAAACTAATTCTAGACTTATCCTTCCTTTCCCTTTTATGTCCTTCATTTGCTTCTTCTCATCACACATACACTTACTTTCTCACATACCCATTATTTTTTATTCTAGGCTTAGAACCCTCCTTACATAGATGTTATGTGAAAGTTCTAGATTTTGATCGATGGTTTACAATTCATCATTCTTTTGTCATTTCTATATGATTTTTTGATTGGTTGAATTATATTCCTTGGGATCAATACCTTTTGTGATGAATCATAATTTCCATCTTAACTATCTCTGCAAATATTAAATCTCATATAGAAGTTGGCCAAAATGGTTTACATATTTTTTTGTGCAATTACAAACTCATATGGTAACACTAAACTATTTGACATCTGAATGTGTTGACATTGAATCATCATTAACATTCATAATAGCACTCGACTTCTAGATGCATGTGCTTCTCTCTTTTTTTAGCAAATACTATGTTCTCAATTTACTCATTCTCTACTAAAATAACTTGTCATGTGTATATGCTCAGTCTCCACTAGGGTGCTTAGCAATCACTAAATTTTTCAATATGTTATGAAAAACAAACAAGTCCTTCATTATGCTAGGTCATTACTAGATGACTCAGTTACAATGACAACCATTAATCATTGCCTAGTAAATGACTAAGTCTTTAGTAATAGACTACATAGGCTTAGAGATCAACACTCACAAAAAATCAATTGGATATGATGAATCAATTGATAATTAAAACTCATGAAGCAAATAGGAAGGACGTGGAGATCACAAGTTTAAGGCCACAAAATAATCAATTAAGAAATGAGTTGAGGAGTAAAAAGGTACTTCCAGAAAGAATGAAAAAACCAAGTGAAGTTGTCAAATAGTTTGAAGAATTCATGAGATCACCAAGATATACAAGAGATACTTCCATACTAGGACATGGCAAGAACTTTTCATCTACTAAAAGAGGAGAATCCATCAAAGAGTGGAGAATAAAGAAGTTCAAAATCTAAAGGAAAGCCTATATGTCATCATTGTAGTAAACATGAACACACAAAAAACATCTACAAAAGAAAGAATGGTATGAAAACTTATAAACCTAACTCTATTGTTAATTTCCTTAATTTCAAGAAGGTAGGACACGAGGCACATGAAGTCATATCAAAGAAAAGTGATTCACCTACTACAACTAGATTTGAACGACATTGCTATAATTGTCAAAAATATGGACATAAAGCTCATGAGTGTAAATCTAAGACAAAATCCTACTTGATATCAAAGAAATTAACACATGTACCTAAGAAAGGTAAATCTCAAAATTGGGATTAAAATACATGGTACAATTGCAACTCTTATGGAAAATATGGGCACATTCTAGATAATTGCATTAAGATACATTTTAGAGGAAATTACAAGAAATAGTTGAATGGAGAACTAATTTTTTTAGTTGTACATGTTAGTAAAAATTGCAAAACTAGAGTACCAACACCAAACAATGGACACAACAAAGGTAAATAAAATTTTGAGGTAAAGAAACAATGGAAAGAGATAGTGAAAGATGAAAGCAGTGGAGGAAGTGAAGTTGAGATCACCCAATCCAATGGATCAGGTGATCACATCACAGCTAACTAAATGAAGAAGGTATGTAGGAACTGTATATTTAATGTTATATCTTACATCAGTTCCTAACATAAAATGTGCTAAAAGTTCATATCTTCATAATAAAAGATGCATTAAGATTAGATCTATAGAGAGAAAAGTGAAAGAGAATCAGTTACAACATGAAGTACCCAACATTAGTAATACAACCTGTATTGATCGAGCATTGTGTAGTATAGACCAAGAAATTATGTTGGCTAATGTAATGTGATGAACAAGAGAATTGGTATTGCATGAGTAAGGTAATGATAACCAAGTGTTTGTAGGCAAGCATGGAGACCAAGACATCTATCATACATCTACCAAGTATGAACATATTTATTGCAGACCTAAATGGAAAATTAAAGTTATTTTACCAAATTTTAGCATTTATATTTATTCACCAAGAGATTTCAAAGTTCATGAGTGATTAAAAGGTGAATAAGGAAAATTTAGTGACAAAGAAAGAAAATCATATTGAAGCATTGGAAAATTTGATAAAATTAGTAAGTGTTACTTTTAGTACTGAGTTAATTATTTTCTAAGGTTATCATAGAAAAGTTTGATTTTAAAAAACTCTATTTTGAGATGGCATAAGCAAGTGAAATGTTGAAAGAGAAAAGCTCTCAAATTATTAGAAATCACTGGTGTCCTCCACCAAATTTTAGAAATAGTGTTAATTTTGAGGAGACCAAAGATGATATTGGCACCATGTTGTCAATTTCCCCTAGGGTTTTGATTGTTTGGGATGTGAGATCCTATTACATGTGAAAAATGGGAGAAATCAAAGATTTTGAGATAAGGGAATCTTATGAAAAGCTATGCAGAAATGGAATACTAAGAGATGAGCACAAGATCATTGTTGAGAAAGGTCTTATCCATGCCCTAGGTTTTCCTAAAGTTTTCAAAGTTAAGTGGATAAAGATTGTCCCAAGCCATGTTCATGATATGAAAGAATGTTTACAAGGAGGACCAATGGAAACCAACATGGCTATAATATGTCAAGTTACTAGATACCCTACCTTGATAAGATCGAAGAACATAAGGTGTGCAACATGAAATGAGATTAAGAAATAAACCAAAACTAAGTGAAACTATCGAGGGATGTCAATTGATGGAATTGATGATCCTATAATTAAATTTGTAGTATGAGTGATTAAACTCAAATTATTCCAATCTAGAATACTCAATAGAGTGTATGTGTTGTTAGTTTTTATTTTTTTCTATGTAAATAACTCTTTTCCGACAACCAAAACAATAGTATGGGATAGGAACAAGCTAGCTATGGAATAAATAAATGACTCAATATGTTAGTTGGGAGAAAACTTTGAAGTAATTATGGATAACTATTTTGAGGAACTCAAAGATAAAATGAAAAATTGAATGAGTGTTCACAAATCTATTGTAGATAAATATTTTAATAGGATATCTTTCATAGTAGACATAGATTTTGTTTATGCATAGGAAGTACTACCTAGGATTGTATGGTTAAGGCCAATGCCTAATGAGGTTAATATTGATGAAGTCATAGTAAGAATTCCTGCACTTTTTTCAAAAGATGTTGATGCAAATTCCAAGCCATTCAACACATATGACAAAGTAAATGATCAAATGGATGTAGAGTCAAGTGAGCCCAAGATAGGCAAGAAACAGAAGAAGGACAGCCTTCAAAAAAAGGATTGTGAAGCAAGGGAAGGATTAGAAAAAATAACCAAAGTCAAGGAAGGAAAAGGAAAAGAGCTAATTGTTTCCAAACCTAAGGAAACTAAGAAAAATAAAATTATAATTGTTGACTCCAAAGTAAAATTTGATCTCAAGAAAGGTGTGCAAAAGATTGCTACACCTTAGGAGCCTAAAAGAAGAATAATAATGAGATCAAAGATGTCCCATCCCCCAGCTTCCAATACAAAAGAAAGTCTAGCAAAAAGGAAACATGCTAGTACACTTAAGTAGAGCATTCCTAAGATGTCAAAGAGAAGATTAGTTGTAGCAAAGGAGGAAGAAGATGATGAAGGAAATAAGTTAGACAATCTGAGAAAATTTTAGATTGTGCCAAGACCACCTCCAACAATTGTAGATAAGGTAGCTCAAGAAATTACTAAACTAGTGAGCTTGACAGGATTCAAAGACATCAATTTTGATTCCTTAAATAAAGAAGATCAAGAAAAAATTGAAAATTCTCTCATAGAAATGATGATATAATTTAAAACTATACTTATAGAGTTAGGAAAAGGAATTCCAAAAATTTTTATAATAATTTCAATGCTAAGTGGAAGTGGAAATTATCAAATGAAAGAAAAATCAAGGAGACCACTTTAGCACAAACAATGCTAGATTTAGGGAAGACACATATGTCTATTTCTGTAAAATATTTTGTGAAGAAATTCATGCCAAAAGAAAGGGCATATAAAATTTTGATGAATAAATCTCATGAAGTTGAGCAAGAGAGGATAAGTATATGGAAGGAAGCATTTGAGCTAGTCAATCCATCAACTAGTAAAGGAGATGAAGAGGAAGATGAAAGAGAGGGAGAAGTCAAAGAAGAAGAGGATGATGTAATAGAACTTGTAAAACTTGCTAAGGAAATAAAGAAACTAGTAGAAGGTTATGAACAATAAGATGTTATCACCATTGAAGACATTCCTTTCTCATCACCACATGACCAAAATGTGTTAACAGAAGAAGACCTAAGAAATTTTGAGTTGGATACATCTCTACCCAACACCAATCCAATTTTGTTAAAAACCATAGATTATTCAAGGATTGAAAGTGCAAAGACTGTTAATTTTGAGGTTACATTAGTTACTAATGATACAAGTGTTGATCAATAAGGCAAGGTTATAATTGTGTTTCCACAATTCAAACTGAGGTGAAGGTAGTAGAAGGAAAGAGAGTAGAGCCTATAGAAGAAGATAAGAAACTAAAAGAGAAAAAATGTACTCATGATCTTATACACTTTGTGAGTGTAAAACCATCAAAACCATTAACTAGAACACCTAAATAGTAGGTGACACCTACACTAGAGGAGAAAGGGTGGGTATCTAGATTGATTGAGAAGGGTAAAAAATCACAAATATCACTACCTAGTGATACAATCCCATGATCTAAGATTATGACTCAATCATAAGAGATGATAGGTAAATCAGTAAGTCTAGATGAGCTAAACACATTACCCATGTATGACATAAACAACTTACCATTGGACCAAATATGGGAATTACAAACTTTGTTGAGTTGTAAGGCAAAACAATAATAGCTAAGGAGAGAGAACAAAAAGTAATAAATACTAGAAACTATTAAAGACATTTTTGTTGATGCATTGGAATCACTGACTTGAATAATCAACATCAAATTTTGCATCAATTAGTGTGTATAATTGAAAAAGTTCAATCAGAAGAATTAAGACCAATAAAAAATTGATGCAATGGTCAGAGAGAAAATTTGAGGACAAAGTTTTTGAGAAAGTCCTTAGAGAACTTGTAAATAGACAAGTAGAGCTTTCTAATTTAGTCGCACAGTTAGAAATTTTTTTGAAGACTATTCATCATTTGTATATGAAGCTTTGTGATGTTGAGTTCTTCACATTAGGGAATCAATGATCTATTAATTTAATACATACTAACATGAAGGTTTGTACTGTATCACTGGGAAAGAACACAAGTTCAAGGTCACCCTCATACAATAGGTTGACATTTGGTTAGTAAAGGTTAGTTGGGATCACAACTCAAGAAAATGACATGAGGAACAAATTGGTATTAATTAAATTCATGTTGATACTACATTTGAAGATTATTCAGAACGAAGTGTCTATAGTACAAAAAATCATGAAGAAAGACACAAATTTCTCAACTATTGAAAGCTTGATTGATCTAGCTGGTGAGCTAGAAATTCAAATTCAAGTTTTGGAAAAAGTAAAGGAGAAATGGAATAAAAGCTTTGGAGAAATTTTGGCGAGTCATGAGAAATTTTTAGATAAGTAGAAGATAGCCCCTGCAAACCCCAATCCATAAGTGACAAAAAAAAGGGGGAAATATACTAAAACCATGTCACAAAACTTAGAGACAAAATCATCAGATGGAATGACACTATCAAATTCAGATTACAGATCCAAATTATAGTATTAGGGGGAGTATTATTGCATGGAATGATAATTCATGAAAAAGTGTTTTTTCCACTTACATCGAAGGTGGAGATTGTTGATATCTATGTGTAAGTTTCCTATTAGTGTTAAAACACTTAGTCATTTACTAGGAAAGGTTAGACAGCCATCACTACGATCGACTAATTAGTAAAGGTCGAGTACATAAGGATTTGTTTATTTTGCGTTACATGCTGAGCAAGTCAAAGTTTTCGAGCACCCCAGTTGAGACTGGGTGCATAGATAAGCTGATCTTACATAGTTGAGACCAAGTAAATTGTAAGAAAATATTTTTTGACTAAACAAAAAAGATCAAGTGTGTAGAAGTTGAGTGCGAACATGAATCTTAGTTATGACTGAGTGTCAGACTATTCAAATGCTAAGCAAACCAATTTTGTCATATAAGTTTATAATCACACATACACCTATATAAATTTCTTTGGCTGACTTCTATACAACATTTAATGATTGTAAAGACATTTAAGATGGAGTTTATGCATCTTTATAGAAGGTATTGATCCTAAGGAAAGAAGATCAACAATTTAGAAAATTAGAAGGGAAATCGCAAAGGAAATGAATTGTGAACTGTTGATTATGATCCATTTTTTTTTCAAAGATTATGTATTTGATGAGGTATCTAAACCTGCAATCATTAGTGTGTGAATAATGGAGAATGAGTGATCAATAATGAATGGGTGAATGCACAAATAAAGGAATGGACAAGGACATAACATAGAAAGGAAGACTAAGTATGAAAAGGGACTAGAAAGAGAAATCTAAGTACTGAAGGATAGAATGGAGATATCAAATTAAGAGATGAGATTGAGACATTGAACATATGAGATCCAAAATTAGATTTCAAAGAAAATTGAGGGTCAAGTGCTGAATTAGTTTTAATAGATCGAGTCAGGTAAAATCTCTTAATTAGTGATTCTAATAGATCTATTTAGAATATCCTAATAGAGTCCTTGTTTCTAAGTGTAAAATCCTTTAACAAGGTAAGACCTAATAGTCTTAAAGATTTTAACAAGGCACAACCCTAAAGGGGTAGATCATCTATTATGAATAACATTGTAACCATAACAGGTTAACTTTATTGTTGCAATAGTGAAGTTCTGTGAATTTCATCCCCACCCTAGTGTTACCTTCACATTGAAGTGTTTTTGGGTTACCAAATCATTCATATTATGTGTTTAAACATTTCATGGATGTTATGTTTTAATTTCAACATTATAATTTTGATGTTAGATCTAAGATATGAGATGAACTAGGTGTGAAATCAATAATTTGTTTTTGCAGGTAAAAGTTGAAGATCTTCATTCACCCCCTCACCCCCTCCCTCAGTATCTTGTTTCCCATTAAATCCTTCCAACAATGATTCTCCAAGGAAAAATTGTTTTAGAGATAAAAATACTAAGTTCTTTCATATGAGAACCCTAAAATAAAAAGATGCTAATAGAATTAAGTCTATTAAATCTTAGAATGGAATGGTAGAAAGAAGGAAGATCTTAAGGAAGAAATGGTAGCTTATTTTTCAAGTCTTATTTTTTCTTGCTTGTATGTAAACTTTGAGGATCAAGAGGAATTATTAAATGCTTTTTTGCAACCTTCCTAGCCAAAGAAATTAAGGATTTTGTCTTCTCTTTTTTAAAGGATAAAAGCCCACCATTTGAGTTTCTGATGTTATTTTTCTAGATTTATGAGGATACTATGTCTAAGAATATCATAGATGTTGTCAAATAATTCTTTGGGTATCAATCTCTCTTAAAAGAAATCAATACTACCTTTTTTGAATTAATTCCCAAAAATCTTGGTGCCAATTCTCCTAATGGGTTCAGACCTATTAGTCTCTGGAAATCCTTGTATAAGATTATATCAAATTTCATAACTTCAATAATATTTCTAATTCATACTGGGATCATTTCTTACCACCATAATGGTTTTGTTCTAGGAAAATAAATTTTGGACTTTATTGTTGCCTTGCATGTAAACACTCACTCTCTGGAAGCTTTTGTCAAACAAGGGTTTCTAATGAAACTTGACCTTTCCAAAGCTTATGATAGAGTGGATTTTATTTTTCTCTATAAAATTCTAAAGGCTTTTGGTTTCAACTTAATAGCCACCAATCTAATTTACCATCTTAAAAACCTACTTCTACAAATTGTACTTTTGGTGAATGGACCCCCCTCTAATTTTTTCAAACCTTCTAGAGGTCTCATGCAGGGAGACCATAATTCCCCCATTCTTTTTTCTAGAATGGTTGTATTGTTTCATAGATATATTAATAAATATTTTTAGGATGAAAGGATTGCTCGTTTACCCTTCTTCTATTAACATAACTTGTTCTCATGATTAGTTTGTAGATGAAACTATCTTTTTAGGGACTGCTACTATTAATAAGATAAAGTTACAAATATTTACTTGAACACCTACATGAATGGGAATACCAAACTTATCAACAAGGGAAAAAATATTTTATACTTTGTTAACACTCTAGACTAAAGGCAAAAAAAATCTCTAAAATTAGGGGTTGTAACATTGATATACTTCCTCCTCATTATCTTGGTCTCCCTCATGGAAAAAACATTTCTAGAGTCTTTTTGGAATATCATCATAGATAGTATTAATAAAAAATTGGATGGATGGAATGGAGTTATGCTCAATTGTGTAGGGAAAGTCTAGCTTCTTAAATCTACTCTTTAAAATATATCATTGTATATTCCAAGTCTCTTTTTTATTCTTGCTAAACATACAGATATAATAAGAAGTATTCATAATAAGTTTTTATGGTCTCTAGGGAAATAAAAGAGAATGATTCCCTTGGTTTCAAGGGATATTGTTTGTAAACCAAAGAATAATGGAGGGTTATTCTTAAGATTAGTCAGAATGGTCAATAGTTCCTTATTGTCAAAAAAATGCTCAAGAATTTTTGAAGAGAAAAATAATTGAATTAGAAAATTAAAAGAAAATATATTTATGATACTCCTACAAAAAATGATTTATTGATGGATAATAACTAGATAAATTGATCTCAAATATAGAATAACATTCAATAAGATAAAAGCATAGTTAGTCTAGGGAAGAGATGGATTCTAGGAAATTGAAGATGAATTAAATTTTGGAAAGATTGTTGGTTAAAAGTCTAACCTATGTCTATTGATCCAGGCTTTGATTAGATAGAGGATAATTTTTTTTAAAACGTATGGAAGCAAAGTTATAAATTATTGGAGAAATATTGAATGGGTAAATTTGAAGGAGGATAATCCTAGGCTTGCTTCTAATGATTTGGTTTCGAAACTCTGCTTTATAAGACCAAATCAAAATGATATTTTGATTTTTTTAATTTATCCCAGTAGAAGGTTCACTACTTCCTCTATTTATTCTTTGTGGTTCAAAACTATGAAATCTCATTCTAGGCTTATGCTTGGAACAAAATTGTAATTCCAAATATCAATGCATTCTTCTAGTTTTTCTAATAAAATAAAGTTCTTACTATAGATATTCTTACTAAAAGAGGCTTTATCATTCATAACCATTGCTATCCTTTTTGCAAAGTAATTGAATCTATTGACCACCTCCTATTACATTGTACATAATCAACTAATGTCAAGGCTAATATATTCCAAATATTAACTATTTATTGGGTTTTTCCTAATTATATGTAAGAATTCACTATCAACGAAAGTGTCAGAGAAGTATAACGGAGATAAGAAAATATGGAAAATTATTGGTCCCCATGCTATTTGGAATTTATGAAAAGAGAGAAAAAATCACATATTTCATGATTTGCAAGCAACAACTTATATTATTAGAGACAACATTTTTAGTAATATGAAAGAAAATTGGATTGAAAATAACAAAGAACTCATGAAGGATGATGGTAATAGTTTGAAGAAGTAGAATTTTGTTAACTTGATAAAGGAAGAGAGAACTTTGTCTTGACTACTCCCTCTGTCAAATGTCACAAGATAAACTTTGATAGTGAAACTAAAGGTAATTTAGGAACTATTTGATGTGGAGGTATTATTGAAAATGGAGGCAATTGTATAGGGGGCTTAGCTATGCCTTTTGGAATCCAAACAAGCCATGTAAGTGAAGCTAGTACTGTGTTATAAACTATTGGTTTGTATTTTGAAAGGGGTTTCAATAACACATGATTAGTAGGGGACTCTCTTAACATTGTCAATTATGTTGATCAAGAAAAGTGTCCATGATTATAGACCATATCATTGAAAAAATCAACATTATTTCTCAAAGTTTAGAAATTGTAATATTTCTGATGATTTTTAGAAAACTAATAGGGTAGAAAATTGATTAGCTAACATTGGACCTAAAAGTAATAATGTTATTAAGTCTGATGGTACGATATAGATGTGTGATGAATGAAAAGATATTATTAATTATGATAAATACAACCTTGCAATAGGGGCTACTATTTACATTATGTGACATGACTATGAGTAGTTGATGCCATCATTTTTCAATCCCTCTTTATAAGCTAGTGAGAATTATCAAAACTTTGATAATAATGCCACACACTTTTTGGGTGTTGGTTCTCAAAATTGTTAGTTACATTCCTACAAGCCTTGCCTAGTCGATGTTGGGAATCTCAACACAATCTTGGCCAACTTGAGATCTCAAAACTAAATAACTCGATCTCTACACTTCAGGTTCTATGGACCTAGGCAAGTGTACCTTCTCTATTAACCCTTGTAATAGGGAGAAAATTAGAAATGTAAATTTTATAATAGATCTTCTTGAGCTGAAAAGTTTCTTCTCAAGGAGAAATTAAATCCAAATATTTTGAATGTATATAAATAATAAGATGAAATAGAGTATGGATGTAGATGGATGACACAAAGAATATCACCTTCCACAGAATTGTTTTTCTTAGAAGGAACAAAAGACCAGTCCTTTTCCATTGGGAGAATAGAGTCAATAACAATATTTATTGCTAATGTCAAACTGTTTGAAGACTAGTGTGCTACAATCCATTGTTGGATAGAGAACTAAGAGTCATAGAACCCTAGTAAATTGAATTTAACTTCAAAAGATGAAGACCAATTATACAAACATTCACATGCATATGAGTTTTTGCTTATTTAGGGTTAGCCCAATATCAATCTATCAACAAAAATATAAATCTAAAAGGATAAATTGCCAACAATAATACTCATGATAAATCATCAATATTTGGAACAAAAAATGGGGTGTTTTTTATTGATTAAAAAAAAAAGTAGAATTGGATTGTGATTGTTTACAATGTGTATCCTATACTACATATACTATTTATTTGTGTCTTTTTTTTTTCAAATTTTTTAATACCATATCTTGTATCTTATAAGATCCTAGTACCCTTTCTTATAGAAAAAAAAAGGGTGCAAAAAGCTTTAGACCTTTACAAAAGAAACTAACTAATAAAAAATTGGAACCATTCACCAAAATTTAAAATAAAGGTTTTAGAAAATCTTCAAGAAAACTATATGTTAGAAATATTAATCTTTCCTTGGATGTATTTAATTTGGGATATTCCAATGGTTCCTACATTTAGTTTGTCCTCTTGTCCACATGTGAGGACAACTCATTTTGTAATTCTTTTTATAAAAGAAATTAGTTTATCCTCCTTAAGAGGATGTTGACACTTTGCACACACTTATTATGAATGTGACATTCATATAAGTTGGAGTTAGAAATGTGACTCCTTTCTCATCTCTATAAAAGAGATGTCTCCTTCTCATTCCTCCTTACGCATCACATTGGTATATGCTCTTGGAACTTGGCTATTTCATGGTAACATTATTTTTCACTTGACTCACTTGGATTTATTTAGTTTTCTTTCTCTTCTTTATCTTTTCTTACATAATATCAGAGCATAGGTGCTAATCCTTATTTTGAGTTCTTATGTTGAAGGTTGTCATTCATTGGAGCTCACCTCATTGGAGAATATTTTGAGCTTGAAGAGGTTTTTTTGTAGTTTCTAGCTCATTCTACTCTGTGTGTGTGTAGGGTTTATTAGTTTTTCTATCAGTTCTCAGCTAACCTCCTTTGGAAAGCTTGACACCAGAAGGTTATTTTCTTGCACAAAAATACCATTTTAACTTGCTTCCAATGCACCAACCCATATCTAGTTTATTTTCTCATTTCTCTATTTCATGCATTTTTTACCACAGAGAATTCTTTTAATTATTAAACTTTTGTCTACGTCCTTACATTTTTTCTTTAGTGGCTACGTTCGTCCTTGTGCCTTAGCTTTTCATTCCATTCCTCTGCTCTCTCACAGATCATTAAACAAATACATTATTATTATCCCAAGCATTTTTGTTAACATTTCCATCATTCTATGCATTTCTTAAGTTCAAATTATTATTGCAATTATTCCAATGTCTATCGTAGGAGGGTTGTATTATTCTTTTCAGTTTCAATCTGTCGTTACATTTATGGCTTATCCATTTGTGGCAAAAGAATAACTAAAGTACAACTATAAGTATTCCACGAGGTTCATTTCTTTCTGATGGTTTTTGTCTAGTAGCTTACATTTATCAGTATAAATACACTATATATTATTATCATTTTTGAACGCCTTTAATTTCTGTCTTTATTTTGCATTTTTTCCCTGCAGACTTATTATAAACTTTAACGTTTCATACATTACACTGTCCTTTTTAAACTTTAAAATTCTGAAGTAATCCTTCCAAGGACCACGTGTTGTAATTTATATGATCATATAAACTTCAAATATGCTTTGTCTTTCCTTAAAGTCTTTCTTTTTTTTGTGAGCCTTAAATTTCATTTCCAAAAAGTAACTTAGTTTTAGGGAATTTTTTAAAACTGTTTTTAAAGAAATCTTCACTTTTAATAAATAAAAAGTTTTATTTTACAAAAAAAAATTAAAAGATAAAAAATAGAAATTTAAGGTTTAATTTGAAAGTTTTTTTAGTCTTAAATTTCTTTTGCCCTTACAGATTCTTCTACAAAAAGGGATTCTTTTTTAATCAAGGAGAATTACAAATTAATTATGTCTACTTTAATTCCTTAAATCAAGCTCAACAAATCTAATTATCATTTGTGGAAGACCCACATTTTATTTATCTTTCGCTTAAAACATATTTTTGATGTTACATCTGATGTTTCTTGAGCCTAGTGCATTTTCCACACAAGATGAAAAGGATTCTTGAAAAACTAAGAATGAAGAAGCCTTAGGCTTGATTGGAATTTCAATTATTCCCGATTTATATGTTTTAATTGCAAATTGTTCTAAAGCTCATGAAGCATGAGAAATTCTACAAACTATTTATGACAAGGCAAATGAATCTTGCAAAATACAATTGCAGTACCAACTCGAGGATCTTAGGTATACAGATTTCTTGAAACTATGGATGAATTCCTTTTATAATTTGATGCTATCAAAAGTCATTTTATCGGTTTAGGTTTTTGATTAGCTAATATTTATTTGTTTCATATTATTCTTAAAAAGTGTCTTCTTAAGAAAATTCAAAAATTTTATTAGTAATATACCGCTCAAATTGTAGTTCCTAGTTTATAGTCTCAATTTACATATGTTATTTTTTAAAAACTTATTGCGTTAGGAAGAAGCTAAACTAATTCAATTTGGTACTCTTAAATTGAATGAATGTACTTTTATGTCTAGGAATTCACAGAATAACTTTAGCTCTAATCATGATGACATTAATCATAATCATAGTAATTCTAATCATTCACATAAAAAATTCCCATGTTAAATCTCATAATAATAATAATCATAGTAATACAAACTATAACTATAAAAGTCAAAGGAATAATTAAAATTCCAAACCCCATTGGAAAAGATGGTCATATGATTAATAATTGTTTAAAAAAGAAAAATGATAAGAAACCCATGAACAAAAATAATCAACATCAAAAACCAAATCATATAAACATAATTCTAATGGTTCTAATTCTTGTCATTCTTGTAGTTATAATATTCCTAGACCATTAGAATGTGGACAGTGGTGCTTCTCAACATGTTACTACTCATAAGGAAGTTTTTGATTCTTGGTAACTTTATTTGGCTAACATCCGTATTCAATTAGCTAATAATCATACTTTCAAAGTTGAAGGTTTAGATGATGTGAGTGTTCCTAATGGTAAATTACATGATGTTCTTTATATTTCTAATTTGAAACCTTATCTTCTTTCTATCGCAAATCTATATCAAGAATATAAAGTTGAATTCCATAAGGATATGTGCTATGTGATTGATCCTCAAAATAATCATGTCGTCGTTAATTCTAAATTTGATCATGACAATTTATTCAAATTTCAGGAATTTGCCAGTTCAGGGTATTCTTTACATATCACTATTGATTTCAATATATGGCATGAAAAAATTGGCCATTTACATTCTAATTATATTACTTTGATGCAAAATGCAAATATGGTTGATAGATTGCCTCAAATTATTCTTTCCAAAATTATTTGGACTGGTTGCATGAGTAGCAAGGGAACCCATTTCAAATGGTAAATCATGAAGGGCAACTCATAAGTTGTTCATAGTTCATAGTGACATATTGAGCCCCATGGACAATAACTACATGAAATGATCATGGTATGCACTTAATTGATGCAGGGAGTTCAAAGAGTCATAACTTTTGACTCAGATTTGTATTTTCTTAGATTTTTCGAAGGTTTTTTTCAAAATCTATAGTTAAGGTGGATTCCAAATCATCCAACTCTATTTGGGCTATTTTGATTTATTTTTTGAGACCCATAAATTCCATCTTGAACTCCAAATTTTAGTTTTAGGATATCTTAGGTATTTTTTTTTTTTTGCTTTGTAATAACTTCAAAGTTTCTTTCTAAGTTTTGAAGATTAATTGGCAATTTTCCTTTTTGGTTTAAAAGGTAGATATAGGAAACTTCATATTTTCTTTCACAGGTTTTTTAGAAGTTACCAAAAATGGCATATTTTTCCAATTGTCGAAATTTGCTGAAAATTTCCCATTTTCTCTTTTGAGAGTCTGTTGTTATTTAATTGAGTTAGAGATCCATGTAGAAGGGGTTTTTTGAGTAATGAATAATTCAGAGTTTGAATATATATTGAGTTCTATCACGAGTTATTAAATTTTCTATGAATTAAGATCAGTGTGCTACATCATTTGGTATCAGAACCACAAGATGGCTAGGAGAGGAAGAGGAAGAAGAGGTGTTTCCCAATTTCAAAGAATCATACTAGACTTGCAAAGGAAGATTGAGGAGCTTACTGAAAGAGTTGATAATCAAAGAACATGAAATGATAATGTATTGGAGGAAGAAATAGATAGAGGAAGCAGTGATTGAATGGAGGGAAATGTAGAAGATGAAGCTGAGGAGTTAGCATGAATGAGCTATGATGATAGAGTCCTAAGGGCTTTAGAAGGAAAGAATGATGGTATCAAAATTGAAGCCTTAGACTATGCTAGTAGCCTTGAAGCAAAAGAATTGATAGATTAGTTAAATGAGATGAGTAAATTATTTGATTGGAAGCCTATGATAGCGGGAAAGAAGATGAAGTTTGCATGCATGAAATTAAAAGGTCATGCAATGATCTGGTGGGATCATCTCCAAAAGGAGTGGGTGAAGAAAAACAAGGACAAGATCAAGACATGGAGTAAGATGGAAAAGAAATTGCAGGAAAAATTCTTGCCTATAGATTATTCTCAAACTCTCTTTCACATGTTCCAAAATCTGAAGTAGAACCTATCTTCTATGCAAGAATACACAAATGAATTCTATAAGTTGTCCATGCGTATAGAACATCAAGAAGATGACGAGAAATGTCAGCTAGATATATAAATGGTTTAAAATTCACCATCCAAGATGAGTTGGGCATGCACTGTGTCAATAGTATGGAAGAGGCCAATCAGTTGACTCTAAAGGCTAAAGAGAAACTGGATAGACAATATAACTAGAGGAATAGAGGAGGAAGAAGAGGCACATCAAACCCTTTTCAAGGAAGTTCTAGTTATGATCAAGGAGACTCATCCTTGGGATTAGATAAATCAATAGATGTACCTCAAAACCCAAAATAAGGAAAGACTTTTCAAAGAGGATGGGAAAATCAAAGAAGGCCTTTTGTTTGTTACAAATGTGGAGAGGAAGGAGACAAGGCTTTTGAATGTTCAAACTGTAACATACAAGAAAGAATGCAAGGAGGACAAACCGAAGTGAAACTAATGCAGGCAGAAGAAGAGGAGAAATAAATCTCACCAGACATAGGGGAAAATCTCATGAAGAGGAGATCAATGATCATCCTAGAGAAGGATGAACTCCCTCAAATATCTTTGACAATTCATTGCTATGAACCAACATTTTTAGAACCAGGTGCACTTCAGGTGGAAAGGTGTGTCAAGTTATTATTGATGAGGGTAGTGAGAATATGGTGTCTAGAGAAATGGTAGAGAAAATAGGTTTACAATGTGAAAAACACCCTCATCCCTATCATATTGCATGGTTTAAGAAAGGAAATAAAGTCACTATTGATAAAAAATGTTTAGTAAGGTTTACCATAGGAAAGCATTATAAGGATGAGAAATGGTGTGATGTTATCCCTATGGATGCTTGTTATATATTATCGAGGAGACCATGGCAGTATGATAGGAAGGTCACACATGATGGTGAGAATAATACACTCACATTCTAGAAGGATGGCTCAAAAGTGGTTCTATTACCACTTAAGGATGAAAGGAAGAGCGAGACCATGTTGTTTGCGAAAGAAGTTGCCAAGGAAATGAAGGTATTAGGGTGTTGTTATGCCCTGGTAGAGAAAAGGAAAGAAGACCAAGAGAATCCAATACCATCTGATGCAATGAAGGCATTAGAAGAATTTTCTAATGTTGTGCCTGATGAATTACTAGATGGTCTACCACCATAGAGGGATATCCAACACCACATTGATTGTATCCCTAGAGCCGCCCTACCTAATCAAGCAGCCTATCGAATGAATCCAACCCAACATGTAGAGCCAAATAAATAGGTCACAAAACTCCTATGAAAGGGTTTGGTTAGAGAAAGTATGAGCCCATGTGCAATACTAGCATTGTTGACTCCAAAATAAGATGGCACATGGAGGATGTGCACTGGTAGTAGAGCAATTAATAAGATTATCATTAAGTATCAATTTCCTATTCCTCATTTTGAGGACATGATGGATGAATTAGTAGGTGTTGAGTACTTTATCAAGATTGATCTTTGAAGTGGTTATCACTAGATTCATATTTGAGAAGGGGATGAATGGAAGAAAACTTTCAAAACAAAGGTTGGTTTGTACGAATGGACAATTATGCCATTCAGACTTTCTAATGCACCAAGAACATTCATGTGATTGATGAATGTTGTACTATGACCTTATATTGATAAGTTTGTGGTTGTTTATATTGATCAAATCTTGATTTTTCCCAAGAACAAAGAAGAACATGTAGAACACCTAAAAGTTATCTTGGTTGTACTAAGAGTAGAGAGACTCTATGCAAACTTTAAAAAGTGCAGGTTCATGCAGAATAGCTTAACCCTTTTAGGATTTGTCATTTTTGGAGATGGTATCCAAATGGACCTAGAGAAGGTCAGAGCGATTCTCGAATGGCCTACTCCTACAAGCATAATAGAAGAAAGTAGTTTCCATGGGTTAGCCACTTTCTATCAAAAGCTTATCAAGAATTTTAGTAGCATTGTAGCACCTATAACAGATTGCATAAAGGGAAGGGATTTTGCTTGGACAATAGATGCAAAAGAAAGTTTCAAGTTTTTGAAGGAGAAGCTAACTACATCTCCTATACTTACACTTCCAAATTTTGACAAAGTTTTTGAAGTAGAGTGTTATGCCTCCCATATTGGAATAGGTTTTGCTCTTAGTCAAGTAGGTAAACTCATAGCCTTTTTTAGTGAAAAACTCAATGATACAAGGAAAAATTACTCAACCTATGATCTAGAGTTATATGCCATTGTTCAAGCATTATGCCATTGGAGACACTACTTAGTGCTACAAGAGTTTTTGCTATTTACTTATAATCTTGCTCTAAAATGCATCAACACCCAAAAGAAGTTGAATGCACAACATCCCAAGTGGGTCTCTTTCTTGTAGGGATACACCCTTGTTTTGAAGCATAAATCTGGGAAACAAAATCAAGTTGTTGATGCCTTGAGTAGGCGTACTTCTCCATTAACCACAACGGTAACCAAAGTCATTGGATTTGATTCTATTAAAATGATATATGTTGTTGATGATATTTTTTGGAAATTGTGGAACAGTTGAATGATTCAAGCATTGGTAGGACGCCTCATGTCAAAGATGATTATTTTCTATAGGATGGTTACCTCTTCAAGGGAAGACAACTATGCATACCACCTGGCTCTATGTGAGAAAATATTATTTAGGAATTCCATAGTGGAGGGATGGTTGAACACTTTAGAAAGGAAAAAACAATACACTTGGCAATGGATAAGTTTTATTGGCCAAAGATCAGGAGAGACATTACTAAGTATGTGGCAAGATGCATAATCTATCAAATGGGTAAGGGACATTCACAAAATACAAGTTTATGCATGTTGTTGCCAGTTCCCATTAAACCATGGACTGACTTGAGTATGGATTTTGTATTGGGTCTTCCACACACTTAGTGAGGTAATGACTCTATTTTTTTTTGTTGTTGGTCGGTTTTCAAAATGGCTCACTTGTTGCCTATAAAAAGACTAATGATGCCACTAGGATTGCCAAATTGTTCTTCTTAGGAGTTGTTTGCTTATGTGGTCTACCCAAAACCATTACTTCTAACTATGATACTAGGTTCTTGAGTCATTTTTTGAAGACTTTATGGAAGAAATTGGGAGCCAAGTTACAATTTAGCATTGTTTATCATCCTCAAACCGATGGACAAACTGAGGTAGTCAATCAGAGTTTGGGAAATCTATTATGATGCATTGTTGGTAAGAAGCCCAAATAGTGGGACATGACATTACCCCAAGTATAATTTTCTTATAATAGTTATGTTAATAAGTCAATAGGGAAATATCCTTTCCAAATTGTTTATGGTAGAAATCCTTTAGGTGTTCTAGATCTCATGCCTCTACCATTGAGTGATAGGATTAGTGACGATGGAGTGGCCTTTGCTGAACACTTTCAACAACTCCAATAAGATGTCTCACACAAGTTACAACTCAACAACGATAGCTACAAGATTATTCCAGATGCTACTAGAGGATACCAAAAATTTACTGAAGGTGAGTTGGTCATGGTTTAGTTACACTATGAGCAATTTCCTACTCGCACATATCACAAACTGAAATACAAAAAGATTGGACCTTGCAAAATCCTTAAGAAAATTAATGATAATGCCTATGAATCAACTTAACTGACAATCTAGACATCTCTCCTATGTTTAATGTTGCTAATTTGGATAAATTTCAAGGAAATATTCTAGAGGTAGCTAATGGATAGGAAGTTGAGTGCCAACATCACCTTCCAAATAAGAAATGGGATACCATTGCCCAAATTCTTCACAAACAATCTAATTTTACAAGGCACAGTCAATAGAACCACTATTTAGTATAGTGGGATGGCTTACCAGACACTGAAAACACATGGCTATCTGAGTGGGTAGTGTTGTACTTAGATCCTTCCAAGTTGCACCACTTCACCAACAGTCACTTGCAGGAGCAACATTTCTTTCAAGAAGGGGAGAATGATGCAGGAAGTTTAAAGAGTCATAACTTTTGACTTAGACTTGCATTTTCTTAGATCTTTCTAGGTTTTTTCAAAATCTATAGTTGAGGTGGATTCCAACTCAGCTAGCTTTTCTGGGGTTTTTTTGATTTATTTTTCGAGACACAAAAATTCCATCTTGACCTTTGAATTTTAATTTTAAGATATCTTAGGTGATTTTTGTTTTTTTTTTGCTTTGTAATAACTTAAAAATTTCTTTCTAAATTTAAGAGATTAGTTGGCAATTTTCCTTTTTGTTTTAAAGGGTAGATATAGGAAACTTTAGATTTTCTTTCAGGGGTTTTTTAAAAGTTTCCAAAAATGGCATATTTTTCTACCTGTCAAAATCTACCAAATTTGGAAATTTCCTATTTTCTCTTTTGAGAGTCTATTGTTATTTAATTGAGTTAGAGATCCATGTAGAAGGAGCTTTTTGAGAAATGACCAATTCAAAGTTTGAATCTATATTGAGTTCTATCATGAGTTATTAAATTTTCTATGAATTAAGATCGATGTGCTACATCATTAATTTTTTCAATAAATTTTCAAGGAGAACTTGGATCTATTTTTTTCATAGCTTTATTGAATTTCATTAATATGTTGAGAGGAAATCCAATTTTAAACTTAAGATTATTATAACTGATAATGGGAAGAAATTCTTTTTATTCTTATTTGAAATCTCGTGAAATCAAACATGAGCTTACTATTCCTTATACACCACAAAAGAATGGTGTGTCAAAAGGAAAGAAAAGGACCATTATTGAAATGGCTAGATGTTTATTATTTGATAAGAATTTTCATTATAAGTTGTTGGATAAAGCTATGTCTTATGTCACTTATCTTATTAATAGGACTTCTACCAAAGCTCTTAAGGACATAACTCTTGAAGAAGCTTGGTTTGGTAGGAAGCCCAATTTATATCACTTGAGTATTTTTGCATGTAATGCTTATGTTCATGCCCCTAAGAAAGAGAGGCATAAATTAGATACTAAGTCTTCTCCATATATTTTTGTTTGGTATGATGAAAATACTAAGGGTTATATATTTTATGATTCTACTATTACCAAAGTGCAAGTTGGAAGGGATGTTTATATTGTAGGAAATGGAGTTCATGATTGCTTTAGTGTAAAAGATGCATATTTTAGTGCCACTAACATAGTGGTAGCGGAGGCGCAACCTCCTTCTCTAAACCCTACTCCTACTCTTAAACCTACTCCTCAAGCACTATCTTTTATTCCTCCTATCTCTTCTAATGATTATAATGATGATAATGTTGATACTAATGATGCATGTATAGATCATGACTCTTATTCTAGTGAAGAATATATTAATAATAGGAAAAATCCTAAATAGTTTCAAAAGTTACTTAATGAGAGAGATTGTTATCTGAATCGATTTGGTGGACTTAAACCTATGAGGCTTAATTATTAAAATTATTCTTTAATGAATTCTATTGTGCATTCTAATGATCCTAGATCTTTTGATCAAGCTAACTCTCAACCTCATTGGCAAAAGGCCATGCAAGAGGAATATGATTCTTTAATTTCTAATCAAGCTTGGTATCTAGTTACTTTACCTCATGGTAAGAATTTAGTTTTGTGCAAATGGTTATATAAAACCAAGTTGAATGCCAATAGTTAAATTAGTAATTTTAAAGCTAGACTAAAAGCTAGAGGCATTTCTCAAATTCAAGGATTAGATTACAATGAAACTTTTGTACTCATTGCTAAGATGCCTACTATAAAATATTTTCTTGCTTTAGCTTCTAAAATGAATTGGTCTATTCATCAAATGGACGTTAAAAGAGATTTCTAAAATGGTGATTTATATGACTCAACCCCTTGGTTTTTTTAAGAAAGGTTGAGAGAATTTGGTTTGCAAATTAAAGAAATCTATTTATGTTCTCAAAAAATCACCTTGAGAATGGTACTCTAAGATAAATTTTTTTTCTCTTTCTCAGGGTTTTTATAGAAGCAAAAATGATCCTAATTTATGCATCAAGCATACTCGAGAAGATATTATCAATCTAGATGATTTGATTCTTACTTCAAGCTCAAAAGCTTTAATTTATAATATTAAGTTTTAACTTAATTGAGACTTTCAAATGACTCATTTAGGCATTTTACAATATTTCTTAGGCATGCAAATTTGGCAAATACATAATGATATTTTTCTTTCCTAAGGAAAGTACACTCATGAATTTTTGGAAAAGTTTAAGATGAATTATTTTAACCAGGTTTCAATTCCATGTGAATTAGGAACTAAGTTAATGGTTGATATGAATACTCCCTTTGTTGATGAAACATTGTATAGGTAACTAGTAGGAATTTTGAACTATCTATCTCTTACTAGACCTGATATCGCTTATAGTGTTGGTTTAGTTTAAAATATTTATGTTTAAACATCAAAAAACACATTTTAATGTTGCAAAAAGAATATTAAGAAATATCAAAGGAAATATTTGTTTGAAATATCAGGGAAGTAACTGAGATCGGAGGGGTAAATTAGTTACTAAAAAAATAAATCCAAGATCCCTTAGATGTCAATACAATATAATCTCTAAAACTAAACTCTAGTAATGCTCAACAAATACACAATAATGCTATAACTTGGTAAGTATTGAATATGCTTGGCAAACACTTATTATGAAAATATTAAGATGTTATCTATGATTACTTTAACTTAGTTGCAAACACATAAAAGAAGTAGCATGAACACATATGACACCAAGATTCAATGTGGAAACCCAATTTGGAAAAAACCACCAATTGTAACTAGTTACTGAATTTCACTTTTTTGAAGTGAGCCCTGTTAGGTGCCAACCCTATTAAAGGTTACAAAACACACTATTAGGTGTGACCTTGTTAGATGATTTAATTATCCTATTATGAGTGTCCTTGTTAGAGGTCTTTAGAAAATTCAAAATAACTACCTCCTTGTTAGAGGATTTACAAATAGTCATTAAGCCAACTCTATTAAGGGATTTAGGTCACTACTACAATGGTTAGAGAGTAACAATGACATGACCTGATTTAGATGCAGCTGAACTACTAATTATAGGTCTTAGTTCTAGCGAGTATACTTGATCCTTCTTGATCAAATATATCCTTTCATCTTCTCAAGGATATTCTAGTTATCCTTCTAATTTGCTTCCTCTTTGCATCATTAGATCCTCAAAATCTTTCATGCATTCACATACTTCAGACACTTTTTAACCCTGAACTTGACCTTTTATTTATATCATTCATATTATCAAGATAGCTTAGAATAATTAATATTCATCTTCTCAATTGGCTAGAACCAATAGATAAATCAATTCAACTCAATATGCCTAAACAAGAAAATCCTTTCTTAGCCAACCCTACTTAGTAGACACTAACTTAGAAACAATTTTCCTATGTTAATCTAGTGAACTCTATTAATATTACATATTTACAAAGTTCCTTTGGTAATTGAGTGAGCTCAATTACCACTAGTTCCATCCAACATTTCCTTCATTAGTCGAGTGAGCTTAGTTAACACTCATCTTCTATAGATGTTCCTTTGGCACCTAAGTGAACTCAATAGATACTACCTTTTAAACTAGGAAAACTCTAGATCACTTAGTTGATAGAAAAAAATTTCTTCAATGTCTAAGTGAGATGGACATACACTGATTGGTAATGATATGACATTTTGTGTAACATCAAAGACAATATACAATTAATCAATTATTTCAATAATCTCCCTCTTTGGCATTGATGGCAACACAACATGTCATGACCTAATGAAATTTGAGAGCAATAATAAAGTAAGGAATATATCCTTAGTTTCATCATGTTTATCATTCATAAGAACTCCCTCTATTAGTGTGAACTCATTTTGCCTTTAGTTTCTCCCTTAGTCAGAAAACTTCTTTTGATAGTACACTCTACCATATTCATTCTTCGTTATTGACATCTCAACATTTTCTATGACAACAAACTTCTCCATAAAATTTCTATCAGATATGATAGTAAACTTCTCCCTCTTTGACATCTCATTCCAAAGATAATATTTAGTAAATATCAATGTACCTCAAGTACTGATTCATTTGCAATATGCCCTTGCTAATTTTGCATCAACTTCTATCTCCAACATGCTTTAGTTGATGGATCACTAAACTTCATTTATACAACATGACCCCCATCTTACTTCTTAGATACAAAAATGTATCCTTAGGTAATGGTTTGGTGAATATGTCTGCAATTTGTTCTTTTGTATTTACATATTCCAATTTGACTTCTTTATCTTGTACGAATTCTCTCAAGAAATGATATTTTATAGCAATGTGCTTTGTTTTGGTATGCATCACTAGATTCTTTGATATATTGATTGCACTAGTGTTATCATAGAATATGACTATTGGGTCCTTGATCTCTACCTTCATACCTATCAATAATTTTTTTAACCAAACAATATTAGAGGAATTGACTAATGTTGCCACATATTTTTCCTCTTCTATGGACTGAGAGATACAATTTTATTTCTTGCTTGTCCAAGACACTAGTCTTTTACTAAGAAAGAATGCTCTGCCACTAGCTCTTTTTCTATCATCAATACTTCCTGCACAATCAGCATCTATAAATACTTTTAGGTCCAAATTGCCTCCTATTTTGTACCATAAACCATATTCTTTAGTACCTTTCAGATATCTCATGATTATTTTAATTACCATCATGTGATTTTCTTTGGTATTTGTTGAGAATCTTGCCACCATATCGACTGCTAATACAATATCAGGCCTTGTATGCACTACATACTAAAAGTTTCTAATTATTGTTCTACATGTGATCTAATCTACCACTTTAGAATAATCATTTTTGGAAAGCTTATGTCTAGTAGACATAAGGGTTCCAACTAGTCTTGAGTCCTCCATTCAAAATTTATTTAGTATCTCCTTAATATATTTAGATTAAGTAATGTAGATACCATATTTCTTCTATTGAATCTACAATCTAACAAAGAATTTTATCTCTCTAAACATAGACATCTCAAATTCTTTACTCATTTCTTCTAAAAATGCCTTGTATAATTCATCATTTCTTGTGAATAAAGTATCATCAACAAATATTTTTGCCAACACAATCCTTATGTCTAGTCCTTCTTCGATGTATAGGCTACTATTATCATTAGTTCTTTGAAAACCAATCTATACCAAGTAGTTATGAAGTCTTTCATAGTAAGCTCTAAGAGCTTGCTTGAGACTATATAATGCCTTATGTAATTTTCAGACCAAAGCTTTTTGGCTAGGATCTACAAAACCTTATGATTGCTCAATGTATACTTCCTCATCAAAGATTACATTCAAGAATGTAGATGTTACATCCATTTGATAAACTTTAAATCCTCTGTGGGCTGCATATGCTAGTAATGTTCTAACACCTTCTAATATTGCAATAGGAGCAAAAGTTTCACCATAATCAATACCTTTTTCTTGAGAATAGCCTTTACATACCAACATTTCTTTTCTTATGGATAAATTTCCATCTTCATTTAATTTGTTTCTAAATACCCACTTTGTGCCAATTACATTTTTATCCTTGGGTCTAGGAACAAGAGTCTAAGTTTTATTCTTCTGTATCTATTATATTTCTTCATTCATTGTTTCAATTCAACTTTCATTATCTAATTCATCTTTAACATTTATAGGTTCAAATTCAGCAAGTAAACAATTATATTTTAATTTAATTCTTCTTGTTATTGTTCCATCTAATTTGTCTCCAATGATCTGAATTGGTGCATGGTGCCTTCTGATATATCTTACTAACACAGGTTCTTTAGATTTTATGATTTCATCATGAACTTCAGTATCAAGCTTGAGTCCCATTGTCTATGACTTGAGTCTATCATACTCGATTTACTCTAGCTTGGTAGCCTTTGATTGCAACTTGGGTCCGTCAAACTATGACTCGGGTTGCACTATCTACAACTTAGTAGTTGTTGGAGATTTTGCAGATTTAGGAGGTGAAGCCTCCTTTATTTTAGATAGATTTTATAGGATATTAGGTTCATAATAAACAAATCTTCTAAAATCCTCAGGATCTTTGTTGCTTTCTTCTTCATTCTTTTCTGCAAACTCATCAATTCTCACATGTGCACTTTCTATGATTTTATGAGTAGAAAAGTTTAAACATTTATATGTTTTACTTTTGTAAGAGTATCCTAGGAATGTGCCTGCATCACCTTTATCATCAAAATTTTCCTTTTCTAGATTCTTTCAAGATATAACATTTGCTACCAAATACTTTCAAGTAACTTACATTAGGTTTGTAGCCATATGATAGTTCATAAGGAGATTGATTTGAGTCTTTCTTTAGTTGTATTCTGTTTAAGGCATGAATCACAGTGTCAATAGCTTCCTTCCAGTATTTTATTGAAACATTCTTTTCTATCATCAATGCTCTTGCACAATCGATGATGGATCTATTTCTTCTTTCAGCTATACCATTCTGCTCTAGTATACTAGGGGCCGATACTTGTCTTTTAATTCCTTTTTCAATGCAAAATTCATTGAATTCATTGGAGATGAATTCACCACCTATGTCTGATCTCAAACATTTTAACTTCTTTCTAGTTTCTTTTTCTATTCTTGCTAGATACCACTTGAATTTTTGAAAAGCTTTAGATTTTTCTCTTAGATACATTATATAGTCATAATTCTAGATAATCATCAATAAAGGGAATGAAAAAAATTTCTCCACTATAACTGTTTATTCCAATAGGTCCACCTAAGTCGGTATGCACAAGCTCTAAGACTTCTTCTAAATGATAGTTCTTACTTTCGAAACTCGTCTTTCCCATCTGACTAATTTGACAAATTTTGCATAGACCCATATCAGGTTTCCTCAAGCTACGAATACCTCTTACTCTTTTATGCTTGCTTATCTTAGCTAGATTATCAAAGTTTACATGATATCATCTTTTGTGCCATAACCAACTTTCTTCTACTTAAGAAATAAAACATGAACTTTCACTAAGATCAAGATAAAATAGATTACCTTTTATTTTCTTGCCTAATCCAACTAGATTTCATTTTCCATTCATAAATCCTACCTTGAATCAATGTTATTCGACTATGCCACACTCAATAGATTATGCTTTAGTGCTTCAACCCAATAAGCATTATCACATACAAGTTCGTTGGTCAAAGAAATACATCCTTTTTCTTTTATGCAACAAGGTTCATTATTTCCAAATCTCACACTACCACCATCATAATATTTCATATATTCAAACTTTATTTGGTCTCCAGTCATAAGATGTGAACAACCACTATCAATAATCGATGCATCATTTCGCTGACATGAGAGATAAGTGTCATCTTATCTCCTTCATCATCAGATTCATCTTTTAAAACAATATATAACATTTCATCTTCACTGTTATCAGAATCTTTAGCCATAAAACAAGATTTAATACCTTTGTAATTTTAGTTCTTGAATTATTTCTTGCTTTTGTACTTTTTAATTTTCTTTTCATCCTTGTTTTCTTTGTTTGGACACTTAGTAGCAATATGACCAACTTCTTCACAAGAAAAACAAATTAGAGGAATCTTTCCTTTGTACTTACCTCTACCCTTGGAGTATTTCTTTGCAAGTAGGGCTTCAATAATTTCAAGATCACTATTAGAACTTTCTTCTATTTCTTCTTCACTTCCTTATTGATTAGCCTTTGATTTATTTCTCTTGTCCTTGAGGGAGAGTTTGGCTTCAAATGTAAACTCAATATTTTTGGAACTAGGAACATAGTTATCATAGTTATCCAACTCAAAAGATATCAATCTTCCAAATAGAGCATCCAAAGTTAATTTGTTATTTGGATCACATCTCATTTCTTGAATAGTTGACACTCTAATTGCATAAATAGGAAGAAGATTTCTAAGTACCTTGTTTACAATTTTTTTGTCATCAATGCCTCCTCTAGATGCTTTGATTGCACTCACACTTGCTTTGATTCTTTCCACATATTTTGTAATGTTTTCATCTTCTCTTAATTTAATCTGATCAAATTTTCCTCTAAGACTTTCTTCTTTGTCTCTTCTTACATTGTCATCTCCTCCATAGATGTCTTTCAGTTTGGTCCACATTGCATAAGCTCTTTTGTAGTCTTTTGCTTCATCAAATTTAGCATAACTAAGAACAAATGCAATATCAATCATCATGATGTTATGATTTTTCTTTTTAGCAACATCTTCAACTGATAGGATTGCAGCAGGAGTCTTGTATTCAACATCAAGATACTTACAACCTGAATCAATGATGGTTGCTAGATGTAACCTCATAAGTCCTTGCCATGCTACAAAGTTATCTTGGTTTAACTTAGGAATCTCTCTTCTATAAGATATCCTGATCTTTAGCATAGGTCCTTGAAACCTTCTCTAAAAGCACCAAATTCTCTGATGCCAACTATTGGAAATATAAGAGGAGTAATTGAGAGGGAAGGGGTGAATTAGTTACTAAAAAAATAAATCCAAGATCCCTTAGATATTAGTACAATATAATCTCTAAAAATATACTTTTATGATGCTCAACAAATATAAAAGAATTTTGTAACTTGGTAAGTATTGAATATGCTTGGAAAAAATTTATTATGAAAATCTTAAGATATTATCTATGATTTCTTTAACTTAAATTCAATAACATAAAATAAATAACATGAACACATATGACACCAAGATTTAATGTGGAAGCCCAATTTGGGAAAAATCACCAATTGCAACTAGTTACTAATTTTCACTCTTTCGAAGTGATCCCTATTAGTAGCCAACCCTATTAAAGGTTACAAAACAAACTATTAGGTTTGACCTTGTTGGATGATTTAATCAACCTGTTAAGAGTGGCCTTGTTAGAGGTCTTTATACAATCCAATAAAATTGTCACCTTGTTAGAGGATTTACAAATAGATGTTAAGCCAACTCTATTAAGAGATTTGGATCACTGCTACAATGGTTAGAGAGTAACAATGACATGACATAATTTGGATGCAACTAAATTGCTAATTATAGATCTCAGTTCTTGCTTGTATATTCGATCATTCTTTATCAAATATATCCTTTTAGCTTCTCAAGGATATTCTACTTATCCTATTAATTCACTTCCTCTTTCCATCATTAGATCTTCAAAATCATCCATGCATTCACATACTTCACACACACTTTTTCACTCTCAACTTGACCTTTTATTTATATTATTCATAGTGTTAAGTTTGCTGAAATACAACTTATAATAATTAATATTCATTTTCTCAGTCAGCTAGAACCAACAGATAAATCAATCAAACCCAATATGTCAAAACAAGAAAATCCTTTGTTAGTCGATCCTGCTTGGTAGACACTAATTTAGAAACAATTTCCCTGTGTTAAAAAGGTGAACTTAGTTAGCACTACATATTTGAAAAGTTCCTTTGGTAACCAAGTGAGCTTGGTTATTATTGGTTCCATCCAACATTTCCTTCATTAACTGAGTGATCTTGGTTAACACTCATCTTTTTCAATCTTTCCTTTAGCACCTGAATGAACTTGGTAGATACTACCTTTTGAACTAGGAAAACTCTATATCACTCAGTAGACACAAAAAAGTGTCTTAAATGTCTAAGTGAACTCAACATACACTGACTAATAATGATATTGTAACATCATAGACAATATACAATTAATCAATTGTTCCAACATAACTTGCATCTGATGCTTATCACATATTGCATTGTTGGACATCCACTATCAAAACACTTAGCACGAACTAAAGTTTTCTGGTACTTGACATCAACTAAACTGTATCACTCAAAATGCACTAAAATTTGACTTTCCTTGGTTCCAACTAATTTTTTGCTTGGCTTACACTAAATTTTCTTAGCACCTACTATGCAGATCGTTAAGCTTGGTAGACATACTTAATTTAAATTGTTCTTCTTAACTTAATTAGTGTATCCATTCTTTGCAACCCTAAGTAGATTATCAATGCACTATGATAGTATTATTTTAAGTGATCCTTGTACTCCTTTTCCATATCATAACTCAATGTTTCCTCTAGGTGCTATTGTTACCTCATTTGATCAAATCTTCTTCATCAATGAAACAAATGATAGCACTTAAATCATCTAAGAAACTATCTTATCAACAAGTAGTAGGTTTGACATTAGTGACAAAATAATGATTGAAACATATTATCATACTTATATCAATCAATTTTCAACAATCTCCCTCGTTGGCATTGATGGCAAAAAAAACTGACCAAACTTAATTTGTACAACCAAAAAAATACCAAAAAGAAAATAATTCCTTGTATTGAAATCTCTCCCTCTATCAATAACTTTCATCTTCTAAATAGGTTACAAAATTTGATTCTGATCAATTGACAATTAGTCAACTCATCCTTATAACTCCCTCTGGATCACTTCTTATATCTCCTTTGTTATTAACTCCCTCTTATTATGATATCTCCCTCTTTGAAAATAATATCTCCCTTAGCAATCAGGATTTCTCCCTCAGTAGGATTTCTATAGAAATTTTTTTTAATCAACTCATCCTTATAACTCCCTTTGGATCACTTCTTATATCTCATTTTTCATTAACTTCCTCTTACTAGGATATCTCCCTCTTTGACAACAATATATCCCTCAATAGTTAGAATTTCTCCCTTACCAGGATATCTCCCTCAATAGTCAAAATTTCTCCCTTACTAGGATTTCTCCCTCTTTGGAAACAATGCCAAATACTTGTCATCTTACTATGTAGATATGAACATTTTCAATTTTTCCTTCTATCACCTAGCCTATGACTGATTTGTAGTTCTAGCTCTTTGATTACTTTAGGTAGCTCCTAAAGTAGGATCCACTATATCAATGTGTAACATATGTCTATCAACTTGTTTGATGTAGGCCACTTCTCATGCCTCTTAGATAGCCTTTGATAGGGGTATCACCCCTAGTTTACCTCTTAGATACTCATGAGCATCCTTAGGTAATGCTTTTGTGAAGATATTAGCTATTTTCTCTTTTGTGTTAACATATTCCATAGCAATTATATTATCATAATAAAGTATCATAGGTTCAGTGATTTCCTTCTTCATACCTTTGACTAGTTGTTTGATCCATACAATGTTTGTACAATTTACTACAATAGCAACATATTTAGGTTCAACAGTAGATTGAGATATACAATTTTATTTCTTTCTAGTCCATGTAACTAGCCTTATGTTTAAGAAAAATGCTCTCCTACTAGTGGTCTTTTTGCCATCAATATTTCCAACCCAATCAACATCAGGGTAGGCTCTTAATTAAAATTTCTCATTTTTCTTATAGTATATAACACAGTCTTCTGTTCCTTTTAGATATCTCATTATTCTCTTAATAGCCATCAAATGATTCTCCTTGAAATTTGTAGAGAATCTTGCAACTACCTCAATAGATAATGCAATATCAGGTTTTTTGTGTACTACATATTATAATTTTTCAATCATAGACCTATACAATGTTTGATTCACCTTAGCTAAATCATCATTTTTTGACAATTTATGTTCTGTCACTATAGGTGTGCTTATTGTCTTGGAATCTTCCAATCCAAAAGTTTTTGGTATCTCCTTTACAAATTTTGACTAAGTGATGTATATATAATACTTCATCTGATGTACTTGCAAACCCATAAAGAACTTGATCTCTCCAAACATAGACATCTCAAATTCTTTCTTCATTTCATTTGCAAAAGCCTTACATAAAGTATCTTGACCTCCAAATATGATATCATCAAAAAAAAATTTCGATAGTAAAATACCTTTACCTTTCTTTGTCTTCAAGTATAGAATTTTTTTATCATTAGTCCTCTCAAATCCAATCTTCACAAGATAGTTATGAAGCCTTTCATACCATGCTCTTGATGCTTGCTTCAAAGCATATAAAGCTTTCTGTAGTCTACATACCATATTTTTGTTGTTAGCATCCAAGAATCCTTTTGGCTATTCTATATAAACCTCTTCCTCCAATATACCATTTAGAAATGTAGACTTAACATCCATTTGAGAAAATTTGAAACCTTTGTATGCAAAGTAAGAAAGAAGAGTTCTTACTTCTTCCAATCTTGCAAAAAGAGTGAATGTTTCTCTATAGTCTATCCCTTCTTCTTGTGCATATCCTCTGAAGACTAATCTTGCATTGTGCCTTGTGACTTCACCATTTTCATCTAACTTATTTCTATACACCCACTTGGTGCCAATCACATTCTTATCTTCTAGTCTAGGAACTAGAGTACATATCTTATTTTTCTCAATTTGTTCAACCTCTTCTTTCATGGCTTTATGCCAGTCCACATCTTCTAAGGCATCTTTCACTATTTTAGGTTCATGCATGGTAAGAAAGCATGTATCATTTCTCAAATTTTTACTTGCCATTCGTCTGACATCTTTATCTCTAATGATTTGTGTAGTAGGGTGATGTCACTTGACATACTTTGACAATCTTGGTTCTATTTTATTTTTCTCATTTGGTCTCTCAACTTCTAAGTTGCTATGTACATCTCTGTTAGGTAGTTCAACATCTCTTTCATGTACGCTTATCTTAGAATTAGAAGGTGCCTCAACTTCATTGTGTAACTCAACACTTGAATATAGCTTAGTTCCTGAATGCAACTTGGTATTCATAGTATGCAACTCAACAGTCACTAAAACTTATTGTTGATTTGCATCTTTATCCACAGGAATACCTTCATAAAAGTATACAAGTGGTTTTTATTCTACTGGTTCCTTCATAGGTTTAGCTTCATGTGCTTCTGTATATTCATAAGCTTTACTTCTCATGGAATAGCCAAGGAATATACCTTCTTCACTTTTTGCATCTAATTTACCATTCCTGAAATCCTTGAGAATATAACACTTGCTTCCAAATACTTTAAAATATTGTACACTAGGTGAGTATCCATACCAGAGTTAAAAAGTGTTGAATGAGTACCTTTCTTGACTTGCACATATTTGAAGGTATAGATATTTGTACTTATAACTTCTTTCTAATATTTCAAAGAAACATTTTTCCCATCACGAGTGTCCAAGAATAGTCCATTACAGATCTGTTCCTCCTTTTAGTAATTCAATTTTATGAGGGGTTCTAGGAGCAGATGTTTGTCTTTTGATTCCTTTATCATTACAAAACATCTCAAAATCATTTGATTTAAATTCTCTTCTCTATCAGATCTCAAGCATTTCAGACTTTGATCGGTTCCCTTCTCAACTGTTTCTACCTAAAAATTTAGAGAACATCAAATTTCTATTTCAAAAGCATAACTATCATCATTCTAGAAAAATCATCAACAAATAGCATAATCTACTTATCTCCTTTGTAGCTTTGGACATCAATTGGTCCAAACAATTTAGTATGAACAATCTATAATATTCCTTAGTGGTATGAGTCTTACTCTTAAAACTTGACTTTGTCATTTTTCCTAACTGAAATTGTTTACAAATTATATTATCAGGTTTCTTCAACTTAGGCAAACCTTTGACTCTTCTCATGTTATTAATATTGACCAATTATCAAAATTAACATGATATAACCTCTTATGCCATAGCCACACATCATCAAATTCTACAACTAAATAAGTGGCATCCTCTATATAAAGGTAGAGTAGATTACCTATAGTTTGATCAACTTTTCCAATTAGTTTTCCTCTAGTATCATATATCTTAGCTATCTTGTTCTCAAAATCAACCTTACATATTCAATTGTGACACACTTAAAAAATTATAGTTAAGTTCTTAAACATAATAAGCATTGTGACATAAAATCATTTCTATGAGTTTGATAGAGTCTTTTCCTTTTATTAGACATGGTGCATCATTACCAAACCTTACACTATTCCCATTATAATAAATCAAGGTAATTAACTTACTTTTATATCTAGTCATGTGATGTGAACACCCACTATTAATGATCTGTCTATCATTCTTGTACACATAAGACACCACTACAGTTACCTCATCCTCATCAAATTCATCCTTCATTGCAAAATACATCACTTCATCATCATGATCATCAGATCCATCTTTTGTTTCATCTTCAGCAATGTAGCAAGACTTCTTACCTTTATCTTTATAATCTTTGGTGTCTTCATCTCTTCTACTTTTTTAATTGGCTCCACCTATATAATTCTTCTTCTCTAGACATCTAGCAGCAATATGACGAACCTCATTACGATTGAGACACATGATAGGTAACTTACCTTTGAATTTTCCTTTTCCTCTATGGAATCTCTTTTCTAGTAGCACTTCAAGTTGTTCTACATCTTCCTCATTTGTATCACTATAACTAGAAACATATTTTACCTTCTTCTTCTTCTTCTCATTAGGTTCCTTCCATGATAGCTCGGCTTTGAAAGTACATTCAACATTATTAGGTTTGAAATTATCAAAATAAGATAGCTCAAAAAAAGTGAGTCTACCTACCATGCCATCAAGTGTTAGATTAGAACCTGGTACACATCTTAGTTCTTGTATTGCAGAAACTCTAATAACATAAATAGGTAACAACATTCTCAAAAAAAATAGAATTGGCTTAAGCTTGTTCACCCTTCAAACATCCATACCCTTAAGCCTTCTTGCTTTACTTTCTAATGGTAGTCTCTTCTCTTAGGTCATTGAATGAACCAATACCATTGACTCCTTGTCTTCCTTAGGTTCTCACATGTGACAACCTTTGCTTCTAACTAGCTATCTCTATAAATAGAAAATTAAGATCGTTTGTTGTTCATCCTCCATCATTCATTTTAGGGTTAGGTTGGATTAGGTAGGATTCAATGAATCTATCCATCATTTCATTTCATTCCCTTCTAGAAACTTCTCCTTCAATCTTCTTTGAATTCACCTGACAAATGATTCATCTTGAATTCTATGCCACTAGTTCATCAAGCTTATCTTTCACATGGTTCACACAATGCAAGAAATCAAACTTGGGTTAGATTCATCAAATTCATGATCTTTCTCATAATGCTGACACTTGACATTGGATTGATTCTGATGCTTAGCACATACTACATCACTCAACATCCACTATCAAAACACGTGGCACAAACTAAAGTTTACTAGTGCTCGACATTAACTAAACTTTACTCAACTTACACTGTATCACTCAGCATACATTTAACTTTGACTTTTCTTGACTCCAACTAATTTTCTTCTTAGCTTACACTAAATTTTCTTGGTACCTACTATGTAGATTATTAGGTTTGGAAGACATACTTCATTTAACTTGTTCTTCTAAACTTATTCAATGTATCCATTATTTGCAACCTTAAGTAGATTATCAATGCACTATAATATCACTATCTTAACTGATCCTTATACTCCTTTTCCATATTAGAACTCAACCATTCCTATAGGTGCTATTGTTACCTCATTTGATCAAATCCTCTTCATCAATCAAACAAATAATAGTACTCAAATCATCTAAGAAATTATCTTACCAAAAAGTAACAAGTTTGACATCAGTGACAAAAAAATGGTTGAAACACATTATCATACTTATATCAATCTATTTTCAATATAACTTTTCTTCTTTGAGCCCAAACTGACAGTTTTTTGGGTTCAATGATATCCCATATTCAAGAGCCTTCTTAAAGGTCTTCTCCAAGATGTTATAGTGGTCATCAACTATTTTTGAATAGGTATTAAGTTCATCCTTGTATACCACCAAGATATAATCAATAAGTCCCTCAAAGGAAACCTTGATCACTCTTTGAAAAGTTGCCCCACAATTTTTCAACCCAAATGGCATTCTAGCATGGACATATGTTCCCCATGGAGTTGTAAATATTATTTTATATTTCTCTATTTCATTGAATTTTACTTGGTTGTAACCAAAAAGTCCATCTATCATAGGCAGAAGTTCATTTCTTATAACCTTTTGCAATAAAACCTCCATATTTGGAAAAGCATAATTATTGTTTAATGATGATATATTTTGAAATCAACACATAATATTATGTCTCCATTATTTTTTTTCTGATAGGTACCAAATTAGATACTCATGTGGAATATCTAATAGGTTTGATCATACCAAAATCTATCCACTTAACTAGTTCATCTTTCATTTTGGTGGCTTACATGAGATTTATTGGTCTTTGTGTCATTTGAAAGGTGTGGCATTTGGTTTTAAAATTATTTCATATTGGAATAAGTATTCTCTATAAGTTTTTAATTCATCATATGACCATGAAAATACATGACTATACATCCTTAATAAAGCAATTAATTTTGATCTTTTTTTGTTTGATAAATTCTTTGGAATAAAAATCTTTCTAGGAGAATGGGTATTCTCAAGATTAACTTTCTCAATCTTCTCTTCTACATAAATAGGTGTATGATTCTTCATATTTTAATGATCATCAAAGATGCATTCTAGAGCTATCAATCCTTTTGGAATGTTATTTGACTTAAGCTACATAATTTCCTCCCTAGAAATAGTTTCTTTTTCATTTGGACTTTCAACAAGACTACTCCAATCAAGCCCAATATCTCGATAGCCTCCTTCTCATGTCAATAAATATAGTAAATCTTTATCATCTCTTAAGACTTTCAAATAATGCACATTAATAGGGATAGATGGTCTCTTTTTAATCTTGACTTGAACCACTTCATGCAATGGAATGTTAATTTGTTTGATCTCTAAATTATTCATCATATCAGCCAAAAAATGATGTATTCTATCAATCTAATTAATTGGAAATGAATTAAAAACTCAAGTAAATCTCACACATAATTCCTGTACCTTTTCAAACTTGAGGTTTTTGTCATGAATTTATTTCTAATTTGATATATTATTAGTTCAGAGTCGCCAAAAACATAAAAAAAACTTTATATATGAAACTTAGCCACACTTAATCCTAAAATAAGGGCCTCATATTCACTAAAAGTATTTTTGCACTCAAAGCTCCATAAAAAAGAATACTTCAATATTTTACATGATGGTGATGTAAGGATTACCCTAGTTCCATAGTCCTCTTTTTTGCATGCTCCATCTAAATGCATCTTTCATATCTCATTATCTTCTTCCTACACTAAAACCTTATCTTTTACAAATTGAAAATGTTTATTTACACTCATATGGAAGTTGTTAATATCTGTTTGGTAGAAATTTACTCTATAATCAGGGTAAAAGTATTCAACAAGATACTCATACCTTGGCTCTTTATCAATTTTAATATTTTTACCATTTATATGAATAGTTTTGTATTTAGGAAAATAGTCCTTAAAAGGGCCCTGAAACCCTGAACATAGATAAAATAGTCATTAGTAAAACATTAAAGGCTACCGAGAGCTAGAAATCAAAAGAAAAGACATCTCCCCCAAAAAGAAATACATAGGAAAAAGCTAGGGAGAGACACCAAAAGGCTAGGGTAGCCCACAAAAGGCTAGGGGGCCTTAGAAAATGTCTCTTAGCATCTCATCAGTGTTGATCTCAAGCTCAAACAACTTGCTAGCTGCCTCTTTCATCTTCAAAGGCTCCTGATCAGGGGTCAGAGTATTTTTTTTCCTAGTGCTAGATCTGATTCTTTTCCTAGCTCCTTCATCAAGGGTCTTGTCCTTAAGGCTAATATCCAACTCCTACTCCCTGCCTATATTCTAGTTATCAACATAATGAATGAACTACTTGATATTCTCATTTTCCTTGAGAATGTTAATGTTCTACTCAGCCATGCCTTGCATAGTCTTATCCATCTCAAGGGTTCTGGTATTCACTACATCCACTATTTTATCCATACTTTTCTCATCCTCGTTGACCCTTTTCTTAAGGCTATATGTCTCTCTTTCCAAAGTGCTCGATCTATGTTTAAGGTCAAGGATTTCATGGTATATTCACTTAGTGGTTTGGTAGCTATCCATCGCACTATTTTTTGCATTGTTCAAAACATCCATATCCAGATTCTCCATAGCTATGTCAGTGAGGATTACTAGGGCTGGACCAATAAGCTCCTCCACTTGGATTTTGCCCTCTTCATTTTCTCTAGCCTGGGTTCTAATAATTTCCCTTTTAATATCCAAATTGGATGAGCCATGGTTAAAGTTCCTCCATACCACCTTCCTGTCCTTCCCTATAACTGAGTATCAATAGGTAGTAGTGCCCACATCATCTTAGCCTTGTTCTGGTTCCAGCTCTAACCTATCAATGGAATTCTCCTCCACCTTCTCACTTTCCTCCCCTTGTCTGTACTTGTTGTCATTTGAGCTTTTCATTTTGCACTTTCTAGTCCTTGTAGCCTCCTTCTCTCTACTAGCTAGCACTTTGATAGTTTTTTTTCTTTTTCTCTTCCATTGCTCCCTACCTTCCACCACCTTAATATTCTCCTCAGCTTCTATGCTTTCACCTCTCATGTCCATCTCTTCATCCCATTCATTGTAAGCCCTATCCAAAGAGGTGTCAATATCCTTTGTCGGATTAGGGAGCACTTTCTTCTCCTTTCTATTAGTAGTGAGGGTTTTTTTCCCCAAACTCTGTAGTGGGATCTTAGAGCCCTAAGAGTTTGTGTACATTTCGAGACTTTCCTCTATATCCAAAGGTGAGTAAATCTCCTCAAACTGATAGTCCTAGCTTTGAAATATTCATAGATTAACAACAATAGCCCCTCATGGAGTGTTGGGTTCCTTGTTTTCTTATCTTGATACTCATTTATATTCTCATTCATGGAAGAATAGAGGTAAACGGGAATAGAGATTCTCACCTCATACTTGAAATGGTCGAGCAAAAAAAAATGGTATGTGCAAATGTAGTTGAACTTGGTGTCGAGGGTGATTTATTTGATGATGGCCTGAAGCACGAATTTCCACAAAGGCTTGATTGATCTCAAGAGGTAGTGAGTGCCTTTATTCACTAGCTCTTGTTTCTTCTCTTGATTTTTCATGAACTCCATGACCACTTTCCCAAAAACCTTTCAGTCTCTATAGAATTTCTTGCCAATAATAGGGATGCTAGTGACATGGGAGATGATTTCTTCCATGACCAAGAACTCCACCCTATCATTTTCAACCATGCCCTTGTTCTAGTTTTTGACCATGCTTTTGGTAACTGAGGGCTTCCATCCATGAAGGCACTTAATATAGCTCATGATTTCACCCCTCTTCAGGATGTTCTAGACCTTAGTTCTTCTCTTTCACTTCTGTGCCTCATCCTCTGGCTCCCTTCTATGACATTCCCCCACCATGGTGTTCTCCTTGCCTTTGTTGTTATAAAAGCCTTCTGAACCTACAAGTTTTTGGCTCTCCTCATTTTCTTGAAACTTTTATCCTCCTTAAGAATTTTCTTCCCTTTCATGGTACTAGACATGGGTTGATGGATTTTTTATATATGAAAAGTATAAGAAATATCATACTTCTACATCTTAACTCTGTGTATTCCCCATAAAATATTGATTACCATATTAAGTTCACACATTTTAGTACTAATCTTGGCCTGTAGAAAACCAACTTTCATTATGGTATTTAATTACTCCCAATCTTCTTGGGATACAATTCCTCTCAAAGACTTCATTAACTTCTGAAAAGATGTCATTTCCATCTGTCCACTTGGCCACCTTCTTATGCTTAACACCCCAATTTTCCAATCTATCTACCATAGTGTTGGCCTTGTAGTACTCATGTGCCATGTAGGTTTTTTTTAAATGTCTGGAGGTCCTGGATGCATTCCCCAATGATATTGGCCATCATCCATGTTGGCTTATTTCTACCATTGAGGCAGTCAATAATATTTTAGAGTCTCCTTCTAGCCAGACAAAATTAAATCCCATTTCCTTAGCTAACTTGATAATCTGATTAGCCGCAATGGCCTCAACATAATGATTGGTTTGGCTCCCAATGGGGGTAGCAAAGGCTGCAATACCCTTTCCATACTCATTTCTTATGATGCCTCCCACCCCAACTTTTCCTGGGTTGCCTTTAGCAGCCCCATCAAAATTGGCCTTGAACTAGCCCTTAGGTGGGAGAGACCAGCTATGTCCCTCTCTTTTATCTCAAATTTTAGAATTAAGAGTGGAGATGGGACTCTTAGAATTGGTGAAATTTTCCAAAAGAGCATTAAAACATTTGTGGAAAACCACCTTCGCATTTGACTCCTTGTCCCTAAAGATGTGGTTGTTCCTCTCCTTCCACACTCCCTAGCAAACATGGGGTAAGACCTAAATCCATAAAGTCTTGGAGTCCTTAACATTCAACCTAGATTGTCATTGAACAAAAAGCTCCAATATATGTTGGAGGGGAAACACTAGGACAAATTGAAAAAAGATAGGAGAAGAGACTAGATAGATAAAATGAAAGGGTAATGTTAGAACAAATGAACAACACTGTTGCAAATTATTTTTACTTAAAATACACTTATTGGGCATCATGTTGCCTCTTTTGGTGAGTTTTTCCATAGTAAGGATGTGATTTTGGAGAAGGGTCCAGAAGAAGAAGTTGATCTTTGAAATAAGGCCAAGGAACTAGGCTTGAGCCCAAACTGGGGTTTGGTTCTATAAATGTAGAGACTCATAACTAGAAGCCCTAGAATAAAGACCATTCATTGTTTCCCCCCAAATAATAGCATCTTTATTGTGAGATAAATGAATATGTCTAACTAGGTCCATCAATGGCTTTAGGTCCTCTAAAACCTCAGATAGGTCAATCCACTTGTTGTGGAATCTATAGTCACTCACCTTGTTCCCATATCTTTCAATGCAAATATTGACCCATCTATTGAAATCCTCATTGTCCTAGAGAGGACCAGAGCTAAGCCAATCATCCAACCAAAAGTTGATATCTTCACCATTTCCCACAGACCACTTGACTTTTCCAAAAGCTAAGTTCTTAGATCATATCAGACCATTCCAAATGAAGGAGCCACAGGGGTGAGTCCCTCTATTGATGAAATATTTAATATTAAGGTTGCTAGCATATTTAAACAATATAACATCTCTCCATTCACCAATGTTGATGAAAATTCTCCAAATTTGTTTTTCTTGAAGGGCAGTGTTAAACTGTTTCAATTTGCAGATCCCCAAACCACCATACTTCTTAGATTTGGAAATAGAGTCCTAGGCCACCAATGGGTATTTCTTGCTACCATCAGGCCCTGACCACATGAAGTTCCTTTGAATTGCTTCAAGGTGGACAACCACCTTAGAAGGAATAGAAAATAGTCTAAGGGCATAAGTGGGTAAGTTCTAGAGAGTTGATTTAATCAAAATAACTTTACCCACCTAGCTCAAAGTAATGCCTTTCCATCTAGCAAGCTTATTGTTGAATTTGTTCACAAGATTGTCCCAGAAAGAGTCAGGAGGATTAATCCCCAAGGGAAGCCCTAAATAAGTGGATGGGATCTTACCAACCTCACACCCCAAAATATCAACAATCTTCTTCTCCCTTCTAGCTGGGGTATTGAAGAAAAAGACCAAGCTTTTGTCCCAATTAATAAGCTAGCTAGAGGCCCTAGAGTAAGTGTCTAGGATTTTTTAATAGATCTATCTTCCTTCATATAAGATTCACCCGCCATAATAGTATCACCAACAAACTATGAGTGAGTAAAAATAGAAGGGCTAGAGGAAGGTTTTAGACCCACCAGATCCCCTCTTTGCCTGCTAGAGTGAATAATTGCATAGGACAAGTCCAATAGTTTTATATGAATAGTTTCATAGGACAAGTCCAACTGTACATGTCCTCCAACTATATTTCACCATTTTATTTAAAGTAAAATGCCATAATAATGAGGAACTTCAACCATAGTAATATCTATTTTGTAGGAGATATCAGGGCAACCTGGGAATCAATAAGCAATATTTTTTTATCACACCCACTACATAAACTAATATATTGTCCATAGAATAACACTTTTGATAATTGATTTCTACGTTCAATCCTAACTCCATAACATCAACATTCATTATATTCATAGCCACTCCTCAATCCACCATGCAATTTCTTATTAATTTATTGTTAATCAATAGAGTTAGGTAAAAGGGGTCCACCTATAGAGTATTTTCTTTCATATTTGTCACAAGATAACTAACAATGTCTCACTACCATTAGTATAACCTTCTTTATTAGTTTCAGACAAAATATTGAAGACTTCTTTTCCATATTATGGAATTTTGACTATTTCTAAAAATGGTACTAAACTTTTAATTGTGACATAGCATTATAAATAAATGAATTATTACTTACTAGTTTCTTTCCAAATGAAGAACAAGTTACTTGGGGGTTAGTCTTTCATTGGTCCTGGGGCATCACTTTATGCTTATCCTTCTTGTGTTGAGTGGACATCTTAGTCTTCTTACTTATAACTAGGTTTATAGTTCTATTTCTGAATCTATAATTACTCCTCGTTTGCTCAATTCTTGCAACTATATGAGCACTTCTTTCTTATTTAGTTGTTATCCTTATCACATGCCTTTCATCATTATCAGAAAAAAACTTTCTTAATGTATTTTTTCTTCATTCTATTTGTATGAACATCAGGAATGTATTCTTCTTTAGATGAATCATCTTCTCCCCAAAATAGTTAATATGATAATGTATTCATTATTTGTTGATCATCTTCATGGTGAATTTCTTCTGTTGATATAACTATTTTTACTAGATATTGTTCTAGCATATGAGGTAGTTTACATGCTTTGCACCAAGGACCATTTTGAACATAATTATTATTTTTCTCCAAAGGATCATTAGTTTCATTGTTCTTTATTGATCTACTATCTTCCCAAGATGTATTATAGGGCATGTCTTTTAGTATGTATCTATCAAACTTGTAATATGATTTTTCACTCTTGTTAGACCTTGTTCACTCATTCTAATTATACCTAACATGAAGATCCTTGATCATATGAAAAAGTTTATCAATCTTATATTCATCCTTATTTGGCTTATGATCTTTAGGATCAAATAATCTTGAGTCATCTACCAAATTTATCCACAACCTTTCTATGATTCTCAATTGTCATTATAAATTTAAAAAATTCTTGTAATGTTCTTGGTCTATGTGACCTTATCTCATAGTGGGTTTTACTTTAAAAAATGTTTATGTAAAATTTTATTAGGGATGAATAAACATGTCTAACATCTTGGGGTATTCTATTTAGAACTTTATCAAACCTTTATTAAATTCAAATATAGATTCATTGATATTTTTCTTGATGCTAGCTAGTTCATGTGAGATGAAAGGAGTATCAGTATGATTCCCAAATTTCTCAAGAAATGAATCAAAAAATTCTTGCCAACTTGATGTAGAATTATTAGGGAGCCCTCTCTACTATTCAACAACATCATTGGTTAATGTTTGGACAAATAATTTCATAAAAAACATCTAAATTATGTTCTACAATTTCTTTTATAATGTTCTTTTAATTAATCACATGTGTTTTAGAAGATTGATTTTCTTCTCTAAGTAATTTAGATATAGGAGTTCTCAAATCATTTGATATAATGTTTGGGAAACCTACTATCCTAGTGATTTCTAATTTTTAATAACTCTCAATAAACATTGGGGCCCTTACTCTTTGATTTATGTGATGAAATTTTTGTTTTCTTTGATTATTCACCATATTGTTTTGATTATTGGTGTGATCTTTTCTCCAATCACCATCAAGCCTATCCCTTCAATTCTTATTTTATTAGGGACATGACTTGTCATTCTTTCCACCTTGATTATACAAAGGATTCTTATATATAATATTAAATGAGGAATTTCCATTCTTATGAGGAGGGGTATATTTAGAGGACTCATCTTTTCCTTTGTCACTTTATCTCATGTTCATTTTGGATCGATGATTTCATCTTGCTTGAGACCTGCTCTCATCAATAATTCACTAAGAATATTCATTAGATCTTTTGGTGCTTCACTTGGACATAGAAAAATTTGGAGAGTTTCTTTGAGCTTTGTGAGTTTTTATTAATTTTATCTTCATCATCTACTTGATGAGTTTGAGATTATTTTTTATTAATGAATGAACCAAAATTATGAAATGGATTTTCTTTTCCTTGTTCATTATTATTTTTATCATCAACATAGTACTCTAAATTATTAAAAAAAATTTAAAAAAATTATTAAAAAAAAAAATTCTTATATCCTATGAAAGACATATAAAAAAAAAAGGTCTTTCATATTCCTCTCCATAGGAGTGTATTCAAGATATTCTATTCCTAAATGAAACTATCCTCTCTCCAACATAAATTTTAGGGATAGATGTCTATTACTTCTCTTTTCTTCAACTACTAATATCTGATCATTCATGAACACATATGTTCATAAATTCAAAATAGAGTCATCATCTCTTAGCAGAGGATTAATCACTAGATCTTCTAGCTCCAGCTTCTAGTAGAGTATGGAAAAATATTTCTTTGGTCTGTGAAACTGAAATTCTTAGATAACTTCACAATCTAAATTTTGAGAAACTCTCCCCAATAAAGTCATTGATCTTTTGGTTCTCAAAATTTTTTGTTGAACTCCTATGAGCCTTGCCTACCCAATGCTAGAAATCTCAACACAATCTTTGCTAACTTCAAGCATCAAAACTAAATATCTCAATCTTCATACTTTAGGATCTATGGACCTAGGAGGTTGTACATTCTATCTCAACCCTTGTAATGGGGAGAAAATCACAAATGTAGATTTTATAAAAATGCTCTTGAGTTGACAAGTTTCTTCTCAAGGAGAAATAAAATATGAATGTTTTGAATGCATATATATAATGGAACGACACATGATATGGATGTAGATGGATGAGACAAATAATATCACCTTCCAAAAAATATTACCTTTTTTGAGAAGAAACAAAAGACGTATCTTTTTCTATTGGGAGGATAAAGTCAATTACAATATTTACTACAAATGTCAAACTATTTGAAGGCATGCATGCTACCATCAATTGTTGGAAAAGGAACTTAGAGTTATGAAACCTTAGTAAATTGAATTTAACTTCAAAATGTGAAGACCATTAATGTCAAATGCTCACATGCATATGGGTTATTTCTTACTCAATGTTTTCCCTAATTTCAATCTATCAACAACAATATAAATCATAAAGGACATTTTGCAGACAACAATATTGATGATCAATTTTCAATATTTGGACAAAAATAGGGTATTTTGTTGGTGAATAACCTCACAATGTCCTTTTAACAATGGTAAAAATATGCATTTAATTTGAATAAATATCCCCATGCACATGTACTAATAAATTATCAAATCTAATTCATTAAGAATTTAAGACAGATGAAATATACTTAGCTATATTGCATGCTTATCCTATTGTAAGGTTGAAGAAAAAAAATCCATATTCCTTTTAAACATCAATTTTTGCATTTATGGCTCTGAAGGGTACTCCCTCATGTGAAGTCATGAAATCAAAACAATATATCCTCAAAATTCTAGAATTTGGGAAATCAAAATGCTAGTAAATAATGATCCGTAAATTCGTGAAATCATACCAATAAAATTATAATTGGTATAAAATTGCCAAATTAGAAGGCTATCATTTGATTCTCAGCAAAATTGTGAAATCATACAAGAATAATTAAATTTCTTCTCAAATCATGAAATCAGAACTTCCTCTTTACTACTTGTTTGATTCTCTAAATTTTTTGATCTTCTCTATCTTGTAAATTTCTCTTATCTGAATCAGAAAAAAATTCTAAATAAAAATTCCCCCTATTTCAAGGTTGTGAAAATGAGAAATTACTCATTTTGAATAACAAATTTTAAAAGTTCCATCAATGGGTATTTAATTTTTTTTCTATTTGGTGTTAGTCATTGTTATTATTGTAAGCTCATTTTTTGGCTGACTAAAGGTTTTTATATTTTGAAATCCACCATTATTATCTTTGTAAGGTTATTTTCTCTATAAAAATAGGGGGTAAACTAAACCATGATGAACTAAAGAGTGTGAATGGAAGCATGATGATTAGGTATGGAAGAAACTAACAAAAGGAGGAACTGCTCCTTATCTAGAGAAGTTGCATGGCAACAAACCAAAAATCACCAAAATCTTCACAGAGAGTTGGAAAAATAGTAAGGTTACTATTTGTGGTAGGAGCATTAAGGTAAATGTGGAATACATTGTTGAGATTACTAGTTTACCCAATTCTAGTATGCAATTTCTTAAAGATGTGAAAATTACTAAGACTGTGGTAATTAATGTTCTAAAAGATCAAAAGGAGAAAGATATTTTAGTTAAGGCTATTCATAATTTCTTTTAAATAAGAAAAATTAGACCTTTCTAGATCAAAATCCTTAAAGTGATAATGAAGTATTTTACATTTGATGGTATATTTACAAGGGTTTATAACTTTCATTTTATCTTCTTAAATCATTTTCAAGAAAAAAATGTGGATTTATTTTCCCTTTTATGTCTACAATTCACTAACTAGAAGCATTAAGAAGAATCACAAAACCCCTCCTAAATCGATTTTGCATGAAGGATTAATTTTTCTCATTTATGAGCATTCTAGAGATAACAAGGTGGGTAGTTTTTTGGAACCTAAATCGAAGAAGAGTAAGAGGGAAAAAAGAGAAATCATAGGAGGGAATCTCAAAGAAAAATAATAAGTCTCCCCATGAAAAAACTAAGGATTCTGAATTGGAGGTCCTTGACAGTGATGATGATATCAAAAAGGATGAGGAGGAGGATATCTCTACATGTTATTCAAATAAGGATAAGGAGGAGCACCAAATGAAAATTCAACAAAAGGGAAGCATACTTTTAGAAATGTCTTGAACAAGAATGAGATTGTTGATGATATGGTTATTGAAGATTCAGATAATGAGAAGATCAATTCTCTAGAGAATAATGATAAGGGCTTCTAGGGTTAGAGTTGACCCCAAAATTTTATTTATAGATAGGGACAAGTGAGTCCTAAGATGATCTAGAAATTCCTATCATGGTTTTGAGAGCTTTCCTAATAGCTTGATCTTGAGGGACACCATCTAATCCATTTACAACATTAGCTATCCAAGTTGTCATCCTGTATCCAAGTTCTCATTATGTCAATTCTAACCTTATTTTAAATCATATCATACTAATAAAAATAGTTCAATAGAGGAGCTATGTCTAAGAAATTATGAATCCTATCATTTGGGGGTCTATAATAGAACTCCTTTTTCACCATATTTATAGTATCATTTTCATGTGGTTCTATCAAATTATTTTGTCTTGGATTAGGTACATCGAATATCAATTCCTTTCAAGTATACTAGCCTTTAATATCTCAAAATCTTTATCAGTATCTCAAAATGTCTACTTCTTTTGTTAAAGTTTCTTAAGAGCCAATTCTACCTCATCAGAATGATGATTAACAACTTTTTCAAGTTTCTTAGTGATTATGGACATTGTATGAATTACTTGTTGATTATACATTTATATTGCTGAAAATTTTCTTGTTCAACCACTCTTTCGACATTTGAAGTGCTTTTCTAATTTTGATGCAACTACATTGAGATTGTTTAGCCTGGTCAGCCTATCATGCTTCTATTAAAAATTTTAATGCAGAATAATCTTTATGCAAAGTTGAAATGTCCTAAGAAGGAATAAAATAGATGGCACCAACAAGTTAGAATTCAAGGGATTCTAAAGAGGCCAAATAATCATGAAATTTCTCATTTTAGTAGCTTCAAGAGTTTTCCACTAGAGTTCATCTTGCAAAAGATGTTGGTGAGTATCACGCTGAAAAAAATGCTTCGTGGAAACATAGATTGGCATAGTTCAACATTTTGGATTGGGTAGTGGTGTCTAGATAATTAGCACAATAACATGTTTGGGCTGGTATGGAATACTAATTTTTCCATCAAAGAAATTGAGTGTAAAATCATGAAATGAGGTTATAGAACCTATTGGTAAATCTTGAGCACTTGTGAATACTTTCTTAGAAGTTATAATGTCATTTTCTAAGAATGGTGTTTTATGACTAGAAAAAAAGATATGAACATAAAGAGGATGTTTAACATATTTATAATTATTACATTGAAGACTCACATCATACCATTCACTAAACTGAGGATGTTCATAATTATTAATAGTTTGAGTGAGTGGATTGGAGATGGACTATGCAGATTTTAAGAATATAAGGATCCTTGAGTGTTGGAATTATTGATTTTGCTAATCAAATTTGCCTAGATCCGTAAGACTCATTTCCAATTATCTTATTAACTATTCAAGAGCTTGAGTAGCTCAAGCATGTTAGTAGGTCAAATTTTATGATTGTTAAGCAATCTTATTTTCTATCCCCTTCATAACTTAGTGCTGAAGTCTCCAAGAAGGACAAGTTAACTTAAAGATAAGTTTCCTATTTTATAAAATGAAAGAAATTTTTTAGTTTAGAGGCATGCATATGTGCAATTAGTAAGAGCTCAAAACAAAGCATCTAAAAGAGGTTAAACAATAGTTATATTTATAGCAGTAAATAACCTTATCTTGTACTTTATTTTGGAATAGAGAGGACTTAGTAAAAGTCTATTATTGTAATGCACTATTGAGTAGCTATTTCTCTAGGCATACAAATTTTTCATTACAGCCCTATAGTGTTGTATATGCTTTTTTTTTTTTTTTTTTTTCTAACAATAGTATGTTATACTAGTTGTAGATGTTTATTAGAGTTATTTTGTTTTAGTTTCAGTTATTGAATATATAAAGTGATTTAATATATTGCACTTCCAACACTTTCATTGTCTCCATTTTTATTTGGTTTTTTTCATTATGTGGTTGGAAATAGAGCATCCATCTCCATCTTCCACCACTCTACCCAATTTGGGTGAAAATACATTTAATTTTAGCAACATTGTTTTTATTTTTTTATCCTATTTTATTTCAAAATCATGACATTGTATCAAAGATATAGAGCCCTTAATCTGAGTGAGTTTGTGCATTTTTATTTGTTGGGTGTTTGAAGTTAATGCATGTAGGAGATATGGTAGGAGATGAGAGAAAGGTGTGACAAAAATCACCTTCTTTTAATGGATAGATCATGTTTGGGCACAAAAAATGAACATTGTCATGATAGTTAATGATATGTGGGATCTTGTGATAAGTGGATTCACAGATACCATGGATCCTGCTCAATTCATTGTCCTCACAAATAATCAGAAGAGTCAGTTGAAAGAGATGAGAAGGAAAGATACTAAGGCAATGTGTACAATTGAAGCAACCTTGACAAAGGCATTATTTTTGAGAAGTAGTTGCTAGTTATTCCAAAGAGGGTTGGGATATTCTCGAGACTACATTTAAAAGGACTAATCAAGTCTGTGTTGTGAAGTTACAGATGCTTTGAAGAAATATTTCATCTCTTCTTATGAAAGAGAATGAATCTATTTCAAAGTTTAGCACCAGAGTCTCCACTTTGTTAAATCAATTGAAAGCCATTGGAGAAGAGGTTGAAGAACAAAGAGTTGTGGAGAAAATCTTGAGAATTTTACCTCAAAAGTTTGATATTCTTGTGATTTCCATTAAAGAGTCAAAAGAATTGTCCAAGTTGATTGTTGATGAGTTGATGGGATCTTTCCATACTTATGAGCACTATATTACTAGATTAGAAAATTCCTCTCAAGAGCTCACTTTTAGAGCTCAAGGCAATACAAGAGGTAGGGGACATGAAGAAATACATCTAGACATGGTTCTAGAGGAAGAGGACATGGTAGCTCCAAACAAAGAAATATTAGAGGAGAAATCTCAGCCTATAGCTCTCAAAATATCCCCTAAGGAGGAAGAAGAAATAGAAGCTCTAATAAGAGAAATGTTGAGTGCTATTATTGCCATAAGTTTGGGCATTATGCAAATGAATATTGGAAGAAATAGAGTGACTAGCCACAACAACATGCTATAAGTATGAAATCAAGATGGGGAACAATGTAACTATTCCTTTTGTGGGCAAAGGATCTATTATGATCCATAGCAAGCAAGGAGAAAAGAAATAAATTTGGAATGTTTATTTTTCCCTTGATATAAAGTACAATTTGATGAGTGTTGTACAATTGATTCAGAATGGATACAAAGTGTTATTAGAAAATGACCATTGTATCATTCATAAGAAAGATGGAAACAAGAAAGTTGTTGCAGTAGTCCAAATGCCAAAAAATTAGATGTTTCCATTGAAGACTGAGACATGTTTCAACTTTCAATCTACTATTATAAGAAAGTGTGTAGAGTAGTACAAAAGCAATCAGCTTTTAAAAGTGTTATTGAAGACCCTTCTAAGTTATGGCATCTAAGGCATGTACATCTTCGCTATGCTAGTTTGAATTTTTTATCCAAGAAAAGAATGATGGATGGATTAGCAAGTGTGAGGCTTGCATTTTGGGTAAGCAACACAGGCCACCCTTTAAATCAAGTAATTCCATGAGGGCTAGAGAAAAATGAGAGTTGGTGCATACTGATTTGGTAGGCCCTATGCAAGTTACTTCCATAGGAAGGAGTACTTATTTTATGACCTTTATTGTAGATTATAACCATGGAACATGGGTGTATTTTCTGAAAAATAAACCTAAAGTTTTTAATAAGTTTTTAGAGTTTAAAGCCTAGGATGAAAAAGAAAGTGGATATTATTTTGAAGTGTTGGAATTAAAATAGGAAAGGTAAACTTCTAAGGGGGTGGTGGGGGGGTGAATCAATAGTTTAAACATGGACCCATAAAACTTTCACCACTCATCCATTTGATGCATTCAATGAGTAAACCGAAGTAACATGTAAAGCATGTACATCTAAAACATGTAAACATATAAGAAATCACATACACATATAATGCTAGATATGATTTCCCAAAAACCATCCAATGAGAAGGTAAAACTAGGGTGGGGATGACACCCACAAATCTTCACTACTGCAATAATAAAGTATATCCAATGAAGGTTACAATGTTTTGACCATGAAACATGATCTACCCTGTGAAAGTTATGCCCTGTTAAAGGCTTACAATGACTGTTAGGTCTTACCTTGTTAAAAGTGTGCCTTGCTAAAGGACTTTAACTCACAACTAAGTAAGCACCTTGTTAGAGGATTTCATATAGCCTATTAGGACTACTTTGTTAAGAGATTTTGACTAAAATCACCTATTAGAATGTCTTAGTTTTGATCATGTGGTTAGCACATCCTTGCTTGATAATAGATCACCTCTAAACTAATGTCTTCTTGATCCTCCTTGATCAAATGTCTCTAAGCTATATCCATTTCCTTTCCTCTATTTTTCTCTAATTGATTCTTGAATGTTGTCTCACTTCATAACTCTTAAGCCACCATGAATGCTCTGTTTGCACATGCAAACTATTTTGTTCACTCCTTCAATACCTTACACACTCATAAAGAGTTTAGGGTTTGTCCTCCTTACCAAGTCCTTGGTGACTTAGGTTTAGGCATGAATCTGAGGCTAAGATTCATCCATTTTTTTGCTTAATCCTTCCCATTTTTTGATTGGCTACATGTAATTGCATAGGGAATTTAAGTAGAGATTTGTCCTTATCTCCAAAATATCAAAATCTAATCTTAAGTCATCTCAAAAATGGTTTACATATTTTTTTGTGCCATTACAAACAAATATGTCAAAATTGTATAACTCAACATCTAAAGTCTCTGATACTCGGCATATACTAATATTTTTTATGTGACTCGGCATCCCCTATTTACTCAACTCTTAAATCACTCAGCATACACTATTTTCTTGGTGCTTGAGGGACTCAGCACATGAGTGGCTCAACACTTAGTATGACTCAGCATGGTCTAATATATACATGTTGTGCTCAACGTGTACTACTTGTTTGGCATGAACTAAGTAAATAACTTAAGTGTGTTGACACTCACTTGTCAAAACCAATCTAAGATCAACAATCTATCAAAAACACTTGAGTATGCAATAATATCCTTAATCTCTCAATCATAACATATCTTTAACTCAGCTTATATATAAAACTTCAAAATGTCAAAGTTTTGTAATAACTTGTATACCTCAAAATTTGATAACTCCCCTTGAGTTGATAGGTCTATTCTGTAAGGAAAATTATGTACTCCTACTGAGTAAATGTGTCTCTACTGATATGCTTTGACTTCATGCCATTTTTCTAATACTGTTTCATCTGATACTTCTTGTATTTTTATGCTTCTCCCTCTTTTCTTGTTCTCCTCCATTTCTCACTTTCCTTATGTCTCCCCCATTCTCTCATTCTCCCCCAAAATATTTCTCCCCCTTTTTGACACTTATGTCAATGGGCTATACACTTATTATGTGTTTGTCCAAAATATATTTATGGACATCCAATATCATCTTGAGATATGCATCCTAGTTCTTACATGATACATCCAATGACTTGATTCAAATAGCTAGCTCAATTTTAAGGTGAACTAAACCATCTAGAGTAGAGAGATTTGGGTCTTTCTTCATTAAGGTTTTGGCATAGCCTAGCTCCTTGTGCAAAATTTCCATATGGGGGGTGAGATTGGCCTAGATGCTAGTCAGTTTGGCCCTTATGTTGGCCTCATCTACTGTCAATACAACTAACTAACTTTGGGTTTGAATAAATGTCCTAAGCGCTTCTCACTCTGAGTTGGATTCATTGGTAGTTTTGCACTTGATGTAGTAATTTGGCTCTCCAGACTTAGAATGTGACTTCTGGTCTCTTGGGTGAAGAGTGATAGATTGCACAGTTTAGTGTATAATGAGAATATGTTCTCAAGTGTCACTTGATATCTTTTCATTCACTTTGTTTTGGAACTTCTTTTATGACCATTCTAACAATTTAGTATTAGTATCTAGGTCTTCATTACTAACCTTATCCACTATGTCTTTCACCAGTTCTATTAGTGGCCTGGTTTCATCTGGAGTTGGTAGACTAAATGCATCTAAAAGATGTCTTTAATATTTTGTAGTACCTGCTTCTACCTATGCTCCCTTCTAAGCATTTCTTGATGCTTCTTCCTTGCTAGGGCTTGTTGTAGTATGATCATCTATTCTATGATCATGGTATCATAGTCATACTTGGGAAAAATGATTTCTTCATCAAGGTTTACATCTTCATATTGGATCACTTCCTATACCTTTGATGAAATTAGGCTTGGCACTGAGATCTATAATGGAGTTGCATCTATGCTTGGCTTCCAAAGAGTAGTAGTTGAAGGAGTTCTAGATGCTAGTAAGGTGACTAGGGCTTGGATGGAAACTTGCTCCTCCACCTTAGATGTCAACTCTATCTCTTTAGGCTTGCTCTATGTTTCCATAACGACTTGACTAGCACCTTGATCTTGTGTTGTAGTTGCATATAAGTCTATCTATCCTATTTCTTTTTGTTCTATAGTAACAACTTGTGTTTTCATTGTTCTCTTCTCTAGTGTATCAACCTTAGCAATCATATCAACCTTGTTAGATTTTTCTTCTCACATTTGTACGAAAGGTTGTACATTAGTGATTAGAGGGATGATAGATGGTGGTTCTTATGGATTCATCTCTTCCCTTGTAGTATCAATCATTATTTGTTGTAGTTCATCCACATTGACTAAAATAAGATTATCACAAAGTTTGGCTTGTAGTGTAGAATTATCTAATATCTTCTTCAAATCATCCTTTGTAATGGGATTGATATTCTCATCTAATAGATTAGAAACATTCTTGATAGTTATTGTTTTAGTAATCTCATTTTTGAAATGTTGAGGACTGAAACTTAGCAATTGTGTGTCTTGCACACTTTGTTCTTCTTGTTGCTGCTCTAGCTTAGCTATTTCCTTGTCATCTATGTTCATTTTAGTTCCACCCTCAATAGTGTCATCTTGGTCATCTTCTTCATCATCCTTCACTTCAATGGGTGCTTGTCACCCTTCCTTAACTATAGTCAACCCATAAGTGAGCTTCCACATCTATGTGGACTTCTTGATAGAATCCTCAATATTATTTTGAAAAATGCTAAAGGCTCTATTTTTAGGTGTGAACCTAACTACATATTTCTTCATAGCCTTAGCAATCTGTGCCTAAGTTAATTCAACCATCACTTGGGCTAGAGATGTTTCTCTAATTTGTTTGTCCAAGTCCACACAATAGTGTAATTTTTGCTCAACTCTATCACATAGACTCTTTGGCATTGAGTTGGCAAGTTCTAGTGGAGTTGTCTTAAATTTTGTCATCATGGCATATATGGCTTCTTCCACTTGATTTTTCTCCACTTTACCCACATTATCCAAATTAACATGTGTAAATCCTGATAGGTCTACTCTATTCTTAACATTTTCACATAAATTTTCCAAGTCTAAAAAGGGATTATGACTCACCATTTTGAATTGGTTTTTGTCATTTGATTCTATTTTCTCTTTGTCAAACTCAGCTTGTGCTACATACCTCCTTCTTGGTCTTTTTGGCACTTGATCTCCTTGTTCCACTTGTTTGGTCTTTCCTTTAGCCTTTTGTGTAGTTGCATGCATATTGGCTCTTGTAGTAGATGCAGTAGGCTTGGCTTGGTTTGGTTTTATAGTTTTCTTAGCACTTACCATAGGTTGCACCTTGGTCTTCCTCTTCTTTTGTTTAGTGGGAGTTGGTGCTTCCTCAGCTTCTTCTCCCTTGGCACCTTCAGTTTCCTCCTCTTCCTAATCTTCTCCTATACCTTGTGTCAAAGCCAGTGATGCTTGTACTTGGGTTTCTTCTTCCTCTCCATCCCCTTCTTCTTCTTCTTCCTCCTCAACACCCTCTCCAATCTTAGCGTTCAACTTCTTCAATATCTTCTCCTTTTTCTTCATGGTAGAGGTAGTCTTCAATTCCATGGTAATTTTGGATTTTACAATTTCATAATTTCCAAATATCTTTGCACTTTTATCTACCTCTTCTGATAGTAATATAGTAATTTAGCTACAGATGCTTCATCCACCTTGATTTCATAACCTAAGGGTCTCAACCATCTCACCCTTGGTGTAGCAACTTATACACAAGTGTAGTCAGCATCCACTAGAAAACAAATGTCATCATAGTATTTCTCTACTAGTGATATTGGTATTTTTAGTCTCTTTTTCATTATCTTCTTGAAGTCTTCAAAATAACTTGTCATTAAAGATTCCAAATTCCCACCTAATTACTCAATATATTCACCAATTTGTATCGCTATTGATCTCTTTTTTTTTCATCCCATAGTGCCAAATGAAGGGAATGTGTTTTGCACATAAAATAATATACAAGTCAATTTAGAACCAAATTTACATTGTGCACTCATTGTCTTTCTGATTGCTCCAAGATTCTCCATCAATTGTTGCAATTTTAGCTCTACTAGATCATATGTATCATCTCTCTTTACAATTTTATATACCACATCTATAGCTATAAAGGGCACACCAGTTAATCTACTAGATTGATAGAAATTATGTGATATAACCCTTATAGAAAAGTCTACCAGAGGATCAATAACTGTATCTATTGTCATGCATCTCTTGTTCCATATAGCTCCAGTATTTTTCTCAATTACCTCATTTGAATCACCTCTCAGTGTCTTAGGCCAATCTAGGTTGGGTAACTAGTAACCCTATGGATTATTCTCTTAGTAATTTTGATAGGTCCATTTTCTAGCCATAATGAACCATCATGAATTTGGCTAAGCACTATCCTTATCCATTCTATCTTGAATACATTCAGAAAATCTAGGGTTCATGTTAATCCCTTATTCTCTACAATTTTGAATTCTTCTTTCAAAACACCATTATCAAAAAATTTTCCATATTCTTCCCTAATCTCCATATCACCAACGATACCAATTTTATAGTTATAGAATTTTCTTACATCTTTTACCATTATCACATTCAATGGAATCATCGACATTTTACAAGAATGGTCTTGCTTATAAGAAATGTTAGGAATAGCTTTGAAAATGGGTTGTTTGATCTCATTATTCACTAATTGAACATTCAAAACTTCCTTTCCCTCTACATTCTTTGAACTTAATGCCATAATATGAAACTAGGGTTGACAAAAACTTAATTTGCATAGCTCGACTCTTGATAAATACCTTATGAAATTTGACAAACCGGTGTGAGATCATTGCTAGAATCTTCTGCAACTACTTTGAATGGATTACCACACTATCTTCTGCTTTGCTTGCTCTTCCTCAAATTTTAAATGATGAAAAATGAGCTAAAATCAATAAAATACCCTTTTGAAACTCTGCAATAAATGTTGAGCGCTTACACAACTATAAAATTGGCATCAACCAATTTCAGGCTCACTCAGCATCCATTGACATTTCAACAACTATGAGCTCAACATCATCTTGCATTTCACTTAGCACACATAGGAAATATTTCATGCTCAATAGTAAATATTTATCTTGAATTCCTACTAACATCTTCCATCGTTATTCATGCTAATGTAATATTTTTAGTACTTGATTCCTTTGGAACTAATGTATGATATAGCCTTTAAATATGAGTCCCACATACCTCTTGATTGCCTAGTTTGATGAGATGTGATCACCTGACCCATTGGGTGAAGTGATCCATTCTCCATTTTATGTACTACAATCATCCTTCTTTTTTCATGTCTTGTTCATCTCATCTCTAATGTGTTCAACATGTGCCTTGCCTTTGCCTTTATCAAACTCACAACTTGGTGCCTTTGACCTAGTTGGACAATATCTACTGATGTGACCAGTCTTCAAACAACTAAAACATGTGGTTTGACTCAATCACCTTTGGTAGTTACCACTGGAGTGTGTCATAATACGATTCTTGGGAACATGTCCATATTCTTGACAATAATGATAGCTTTACCTTGTATTATAATCACTGTTATAAGAATTGCCATCGTTCCTTACCTTTGTTTGCCTATTTCATGACCACATGGGTTTGGATCTGCATTCAAAAGCTCTATGTCCATACTTTTGATAGTTGTAACAATATCCTCCAAATCTCTGTGTGTGCATGGTCTTGGTTCTACATTCATCTACCTAATGACCTTGCATGTTACACTTATGACAGTGAACCATGCTCTCAGGCTTGACATTCTAGTTTATAGTCTTTCAGTTGCATACATTAGTAGTATGTCCTTTTTTACTATAATTATGACAAGTAGGTTTGGAGTTCTTACATTTTTTGTTTCTTTCTTTAGCACTTTTGGATCACTATCCTTCTCTAGTGCTTGTGTATCCTAGTCTAGATGTATCATTGTTAGATCTAGGGGATTTTAATAATTGCTCAAAGTGTTTGATGGCTTCATTTGGTTTGTTAAAACTTTAAAAAAATTCCTTTTCCCTCTTTAGGTCACTCTACAATTGCTCATTTTGTAGATTCAATGTTGTTATCTCAATGTTGGCATTCATCATTTTACTTAGAGTATTGAATTGCATGTTGAAAATCTTGGTTAGCTCTGTTGACTTCTCTTTCAATCTATTTTCCAAAATTATTTTGTCTTCTTCAATCATGGCTTTTTCTTCTATAGCTTTCTTCTTCTATTTAACCACTTCACATAGCAGTATAGCTTATGATTCGTGCTCCAACTTGAGATTTCTAATTTCCTCAACTTGGACTCTATTCTTTTCCTTTAGATCTACAACTACTACATCAAATTCATTGGATTCTCCATCTATAAATAGCTTAGTAGTTTCTATCTCTTTGTATTGTGTTTCATTCTTCATAATAGTAATTTCTTTCCTTCTATTCAAAGAATTCTTTAGATCCTCTCTTGCTTGATTTAGTTGATGTAGAAAGAGATGTATTTCAATCTTCCTATTCTCAATAGATTTTCCTAACTTGTAGCCTTCCATTTCAAGATCATTCCTCAAACCTACAAAGCTTATCTTTTAGAGAACAAAGCTCCAATACCAATTGTTGGAATTACAATTAGGAAAGCTAAACTTCTGAGAGGGGGGGAGGGTGAATTAGTAATTTAAACTTGGACCCATAAAAATTTCACCACCCATCCATCTCATGCATTCAATGAGTTAACTGAAATAACATGTAAAGCATGTACATCTAAAACATGTAAATATATAAGAAATCAAACACACATATAACACGAGATATGATTACATAGAAACCCTCCAATGAGAAGGTAAAACTAGGGTGGGGATGAAACCCATGAATATTCACTAATATAGTAGTAAAGTGTATCCAATGAAGGTTACAATGTTTTCACCATGAAACATGGTCTACCCTATGAAAGGTCTACCCTATTAAAGGCTTACAAATACTATTATTTTTCATCTTGCTAGAGGATTTCAACACCCTATTAGATGTGTGCCTTGCTAAAGGACTTTAACTCACAACTAAGTAAGCACCTTGTTAGAGGATCTCATGCAGCATGTTAGGACTACTCTGTTAAGAGATTTTGACTGGTATCACCTGTTAGAATGTCTCAGCTTTGATCATGTGGTTAGCACTTGCTTGCTTGATAACAAGTTACCTCTAAACTTATGTCTTCTTGATCCTCCTTGATCAGATGTCTCTTTACTATATCCTTTCCTTTCCTCTATTCTACTCTAATTGATTCTTCCATATAGTCTCACTTCATAACTCTTAAGCCACCATGAATGCTCCATTTGCGCATGAAAGCTATTCTCTTCCCTCCTTCAATACCTTACACACTCATAGAGAGTTTAGGGTTTTTCCTCCTTAAGAAGACCTTGGTGACTTAGGGTTAGGTATGAATCTACAGTTGAGATTCATCCATTTTGCTACATAATCCTTCCCATTTTTTGATTGGCTACATGTAATTGCATAGGGAATCCAACTGGTGATTCATCCTTATCTCCAAAATATCTAAATCTAATCTTAAGTTGACTCAAAATTGGTTTACATAGTTGTTTTTGACCTTATAAACAAATATGTCAAAACTGTGTCACTCAGCATCTGAAGTCTCTAATGCTTGGCATTTACTAATCTTTCTATTGTGACTCAACATCCACTATTTACTTGGCTCCTAAAGCAATTGGCATACACTATCTTCTTGGCACATGAGTGTCTTAGCACTCACTATGACTCAACATGGTGTAATATAGACATGTTGTGCTCAGCATGTACTACTTGTTCAGCATGAACAAAGTAAATAACTTAAGTGTGTTGACACTCACTTGTCAAAACCAATATGAGATCAACATAAAGTCTTATGGTTTGATAGATGAGGAGAGTATACATCCAATACTTTTGTAAAATTTTGCAAGAAAATTGGTATAAGAAAAGAGCTAATAGCCAGTTATATTTTACAATAAAATGGAGTGGCTAAAAGAAAGAATAGAACTATTATTGAGATAGCAAGAAGTATGTTGAAAGGAAAAGGTCTCCCAACTAAATATTAGGGAGAGGTTGTAGCAACATTAGTTTACATGAGTAATAGAAGTCCTACAAAAGTAGTCCATAATAAGATTCCTCTTGAGGCAAGGGTAAGGTGTAGATGGTTAGTTAAATACTTGAGAGTGTTTGGGTATGTAGCATATATGCATATACCAAAGGAGAAAAGACTAAAATTTGATGATAAAGGTGAAGTGTAGTTTTCATGGGTTATAGTTTAGAATATAAATCATATAGATTGTATAAACCTCTCACCAAGAAGATTATTATTTAAGGATATGTTGAGATTTTAGAGAATGAGTCATCTGATGACTTAGTCTAGATGCATCACCTAGTACTTCAAGTAAATTTCCTATTATTGATGAAGATAATGAGTTGGATGATTAGCAAGATGAAGTAGAAACATAAATAGAAGGCTTTAGAAACCTTCAGATTGCTCCTAACAGGAACAAGCTGAAAGGAAAACAACTAGAGATAGTGAGATAGTCAGCCTTGGATAGGTATGTATAGCTTTAGAATAACACATAGAGAATTTTTAATAGTTCCAAAGAGCTCCATATTCAACCTACACAACATAGCCTGAGTAGTGAGAGTTTAGATCCTTCTCTCACCTCCCTTCTTCCAAGAAATACTAAAAGTCATAAGGAGATATACCAAGATGAAAGGTATAATGATGTATAGTATGAGAATAGTAATTTTGCCTTATTTTCTCATAGTGATCTAGTTTATTTTGAAGATGATGTTAAAGAAGGAAAATGGTGTGAGGCCATGGATGAAAAGATTGATGCAATAGAAAGAAATGAAACTTGGGAGCTAATTAATTTTCCTCCTAACAAGAAAGTTATTGGTGTGAAATGGGTGTATAAAACCAAGTGTAATGTTGATCGAAAAATAGATGAGCATAAAGCACGTTTGGTAGTCAAGGGATACAAACAACAATTTAGTAGAGGCTATGATGAGACATATTAACCTATTGCAAGGATAGAAACTATGTGTACTCTCATAGCAATTACAGTCCAACACAAGTGAAAGGTATTTCAAATGGATGTTAAATTTTCCTTCATTAATGGTGTGTTGAAAGAAGAAGTCTATGTGGATCACCAACCTAGTTATGAAGCTTCAGGTGAAGAAAGTAATGTGTATAGGCTGAAGAGAGCTCTTTATGGGATGAATCAAGCACCAAGAGCATAGTATAACTAGATTGACTCATATTTGTTGAGCACCAATTTCAGCAAAAGTGATGGTGAGCCTACTCTTTACATTAAGGAAATAGATGGTAAGATTTTAATTTTTGTCTTATATGTTGATGATCTAATTTTTGCTAGGGATGATGATTGGCTTATTGCTGATTTCAAAAAAGATATGAAGGATGAGTTTGAAATGACAAATTTAGGAATGTTGAGATATTTTTCTAGGCATAGAAGTTGAGCAAATGGATAATGGAATTTTTATTTCAAACGAGAAATATGCACATTATATTATAGAAAGGTTTAGAATTTTGACTATCAAGGAAGCCCTAACACCAAAAATGGTAGGTCTTAAGTTGAGTGAGGAAGATTGCAGCAACAGTGTGGATCCAACTATGTTAAAAAGGTTGGTTGAAAGTTTGATGTACATAATAGTAACTAGGCCTAACATTATGCATGTAGTTAGTTTGATTTCCAAATTTGTAGAAACACCAAAGGACACTTATTGGCAAGTTGGTAAGAGAACCCTGAGGTATGTGAAAGGAACCGAAGGATATGGTATTAAATTATATATTATTGATAATGATTCTAGGCTAGTTAGCTATACTAATAGTGATAGGGATGGAAGTCTACACTATAGAAAGGTTATTTTCACATGGGTTCTAGAGTAATTTCTTGGTCTTCCAAGAAGCAACCCATAGTTTCCCAATCTACAACTGAGGCTAACTATATTCAAGCAAATGTAGCAATGTGTCAAACGGTTTAGTTGAGATAGATGTTAGTCATTTTGAAGGAAGAACAAGTGGAAACAACCACCATATTTTGTGATAATATGTCTTCCATTGCTTTAACAAAAAATTATTTGTTTCATGGTAGAAGTAAACATATAGAAATCTAATACCATTTTATTTGTGAATAGGTTGAGAATGGTGAAATAGACATGAAGTTTTGCAAGTTTGAGTAGCTGCTGGTAGATATCTTCACCAAGCCTTTCAGCATTGGAATTTTTTTGCAATTAAGAAAGGATTTAGGCATTTTTGTTCTCGATCAAGCATGATCTATTTTTTTTCTTTTTTAAATGGCTTAGGAAAAGGGGGAGTGTTGGAATTACTGATTCTATAAATTTTCCCAAATTCGCAAGACTCATTTCCATGCAGCTTATTAACTATTCAAGAGCTTGAGTAGCTCAAACATGTCAGTAGGTCAAATTTTATGATTGCTCAACAATCTTATTTCTTGTCCCCTTCATAACTTAGGAATGAAGTCTCCAAGCAGGAGAAGTTAACTTAGTAGTTAAGTTTCTTAATTTATAAAAGGAAAGAATAGTTTTCAATTTAGAGGCATGCATATGTATAATCAGCAAGAGCTCATAATAGAGCATGTAATAGAGGATAAACAATAGTTGTATTTACACTAGTAAATAACCTTATCATGTACTCTATTTTAGCACAGAGAGGACTTGGCAGAAGTCTATTATTGTAGTAGACTGTAGAACAGTGGTTGCTCCAAGCATACAAATTTTTTATTGCAGCCATATAGTGTTGTATATGTTTTGGTCTTTTATAACAACAGTAATTATAATGGTTGTAGATGTTTATCAAAGTTATTTTGTTTTAGTTTTAGTTATTGGATATAGAAAGCGATATAATCTATTGCACTTCCAACACTTCTATTGTCTTCATTTTTATTTGGTTTATTCTATTGCATGGTTGGAAACAAAGAAGCCATGTCTATGTTCCACTACTCTACCCAGTTTGGGTGAAAAATTGGAAGCATTCATTTTATATCTTCTATGATGTTTGCTTTCAAAATCTTGACATTGAGAATAAGGAAACAAATCTTGATGTTGGCATTGGACAACATGTTTTACGAATAGAGTACATACAAACCTTTATAAATTCTGGGGATTGGAACTAAAAGAAATCTTGGGGCTAGAAGAAGAACGAGATTCTTCATATAGTATATGGGCTTTATGAGGAGTTTCCTTAATGCTTGCAATGATAGTTAAGTTCTTGGGAATACTCATTTCTTTCAATGCTCATGTATCAATAATCTATTTTGAGGGACTTACATATTTTCTAGATTAACCATTTTTTATATAGTCAACTAGGCACTTTACAAATTATTTTCCATAATAATGAATACCCACCCTTGGATTGATCAGACCTAAGGTCTTTTACAACTAAAATAGTTGCACTAAATAATCAACCATAGAAGGAAAAGTATGAATCTTGGGTTCTAAATCCATACTTTATATCCAAATAGTGAGTACTAAACTAAAACATCAAGACTTTATCCAAATGTACATCTAACAATCTTATAACAAAGTTTTGGATTGCATCAAAAGAAGTAGCACCCACTAGGGCAAAGATATCTTCCATGAGCATTTCACAATATCTATTATGGCTAGTATTAAGCAAAGTCATAAATATTGTTGCAAGAATTACCTTTCTATAAAGAGAGTCACAATTAGCTGTGATATTTCCTATATGCAAATATTTATAACCATTTTTTGTGTTTGCTTGTTTCAAAAGTTCTCTAAATTTCTTAATTAATAGAACTTTGAGCTTCATCATTTTTTACTTCAACTTGTAACTCTATTAATTTGTATACTCACTTAGACTTATACTACAACACACCCAAATCAAAATAAATCTCATTCCACTACTTAATCAAAAGCTTAATCATTTTTTGGCAATTCAAATTCATCAATACCATTAACACAACTATTCTAACCAAAAGTAACATTAATTAGTGCATGAAAGACAAATCCAAGGCTTGCAAGTTCTTCACCTCCATTTCCTTTGAAATTGTCATAGTATGTTGTTATCATATCATTGTTGTCTTCTTCACAGTAGTTATTTGTTAGAGCTATTCTTCTAGCCTCTAACAATGCCTTACCATGGCTTAAACAACAACAAGGTATTTCATCACTCTAGACAAAAGGAAGCAATAATACAGGGTTGAATCACATATAAGACATACACGGATATATAATTTTAAATTATTTATAAGTATAACAAATAATATAAAATATATTCAATTGCATAATTGGTAAACCAAATTTCTAAAATTGGCATATTCAAAATCAATTATATATATATATATATATATATATATATATATATATATATATATATATATATATATATATATATATATATATATATATATATCTATTTGTATTATTAAATAAAACATTATATTGATCGTGACAAATTTTGATGGTTTATTAAGTGTCATATTGATGATTTAATAAAAAATTAACATATCAAATATACGATCTAATAAATTTTTATTTCAAAAGTAGAAAAAATACAACTACCATATTAGAATTTTTTCTTTATAGAATTTCTCATCCATAGTTTTTAATTATTATCTGTTTATTTGAGTGCAAAAATTATTTACATATTTTGACATATGTACAGCCTAAGAATCATAACAGTCATATGTTTAGTACAATTAATTAAAGTCAATGAAATATTTTGTTTGCCAAAATTTACATATGGAAAAACTGCATGAAGTAAGAATAGAAACATTGTCATGGGAGGTTGTTTCTGAGGCCAATCACCTCAACTGCATAATTCACCATTGTATTTCCTTAACACTCTCTATTGAGTGATAAAACAAATATTTAGGATTTTCGAGCATGTTGATCTAGACTTCATTTAGATTCATTATAACTTACTATAGCAACTGATCTACAGGAAATTGCTGCGCCCACTACAGGAAATTCGGCACACATCTACGAACTACTTTTGCGTGAAGGTTCGTAAGATTTTATCAACAGATCCGTTGTATGAATGAGATGACATGTTATCATGCTCCACAAGTTCGAATTTCAATCACATGATATCAGTTCGAGGCTTTGTATCAGATATATTTGACTGAAATAGTATAAACGCACACAAAAACCCACTACTTATACGTCTTTTGAAAATTCGAAACATTGGGCTATTGGGCTCCAAGGACTATCCTATTGGCTGCAACTGAGGTCTGTGGAATCACTTCAACTCCCAAAGTACTTCCACGATAGACTAGGATGCGGAAACACAGCCCATTTCTGTTTGAAAATTGCTAAATCTTTTTGAACAAACCATTTTACATTATCTTATAATCATTCCTTTCGACGAAATGACATCTCTTTTAATCTTATGCTAGACATATTAGGTGTTCATTCAATATATATGAATGGATGAATTGAAGATTTTAATAGGGTCTAAGAGGCTAAAGCATATGAGACCACCTAGAAAAGTCCAAGGCTCCGATTTTCAGGTCTATCGGCCACTCTTAAACATTATACACTAAAGGAAGAATTAAGCTTGGAAAAAAAAGTCACCTTTGACTATTTAACACTTTTGGTCTAGGAATTAAGCTTAGTGTGTGATGTTTAAGCCGTTCCGAACCATTTAGTCAGATTTGTTCTCTGACAGTTAACGTTGATCACTAAATTTGCTGACTTGTCAAGTAGCATTTCTTCTAAAAGAGTAACTAAATTGTCTGTTCGAGAATATCAGCATAGCTGGAGCGATGTCGTTATAAGTTGGGCAGTCTATGATCAACAGTCACTGTGTCTCCACCACTCCCATGTTACAAAATAGGAAAAACTCTTTCTTATAACCACTCCTCTTTTGGTATCATCCATCTCACAGTTTCACAAATGAACTGATATGAATTAGTTCTAAGTTGCACAATGATTATTTTTAATTTAGAACTAATATTTTCTCCTATGTATGCCTTCTTCTCTAGATCTCTCATTGAATTAAGTTCATGAAATCAGTAAACTTTAACATTTTTGAAAGTTACCTTTTATGTTCTATAAGACATCTTGCACGTTCTTTATTTGAGCATTCTGATAGTCGATGTGGTGTGAGAATAGTATATCACTTGATAGGAAGGTGTCAAGAATAGCTTCAGGGATTGATGGCGTGTGAAACTAACTTTGGTGCGGACGAAACTCTCTTCTTCTTGCCAATGTAGGATTGGTCAAGAAGCATAATCTAAATACAAACATCTATAAGGCTTTCCAATTAGGTAAGATAATTCTTTGAAAAGAAGTTTCATTGTGATGTGAATATCACCTAGATCCAATGAGTGCTAAGTGTTCCATTTATTCTCATGAGAGATGGATTCATGTTGAATCACTACTCATGAAACATGGGTCATCGAGTTTGACTCAAAATCACACAGTTAAATCCTGATATTCACATCACAATTTGACTAGCTGTGGAAATCATGTCCTACTTATCAATTGATGAGCTTAAGGGGCTTTCTAATGAATGGTTCATAAGGCACAACACTTGGTGAAGGTTTTGCAAATGGGGTTGCAAGCTTTGGATTTAACTGTGGAGGAAACTTCGTAGTTAAGCGCGCTCAGGCTGGAGTAGTACTGGGATGGGTGACCTCCCGGGAAGTCCCGGTGCTTCACCCCTGTGAGCATCACCTAGATCCAATGAGTGCTAAGTGTTCCATTTATTCTCATGAGAGATGGATTCATGTTGAATCACTACTCATTAAACATGGGTCATCAAGTTTGACTCAAAATCGCACAGCTAAATCCTGATATTCACATCAAAATTTGACTAGCTGTGGAAATCATGTCCTACTTATCAATTGATGAGCTTAAGGGGCTTTCTAATGAATGGTTCATAAGGCACAACACTTGGTGAAGGTTTTGCAAATGGGGTTGCAAGCTTTGGGTTTAACTGTGGAGGAAACTCCGTAGTTAAGCGCGCTCAGGCTGGAGTAGTACTGGGATGGGTGACCTCCCGGGAAGTCCCGGTGCTTCACCCCTGTGAGCATCACCTAGATCCAATGAGTGCTAAGTGTTCCATTTATTCTCATGAGAGATGGATTCATGTTGAATCACTACTCATGAAACATGGGTCATCGAGTTTGACTCAAAATCACACAGTTAAATCCTGATATTCACATCACAATTTGACTAGCTGTGGAAATCATGTCCTACTTATCTACTTATCAAGAAGTTTCATGTTTCTTTTTGAGTAATCTTAAATTTCTCAATCTGTTGGGTGAAATATCTTAATAGATAAAGTTTTAATATACTAACTCATCCAAACATAATATATTACATTAATATATTAATATAATGTATTATTAATAAATAAATCAATGAAATTATAATATTTATTCAATATAAGTACATACATAATATAAAATAAATGTATCAAATACTTGAAATACAAAAAATAAATATAATAATATAATTCTAAATGATATTATTATACATATATCCTTGAAATATATCAGATATTATATTTGATTCAATAATATAAAAGAATTATATAATACATATATATTATCATTCAAATATAAATATATATTCAATATACCAATCCTTTTTTAATAACAAGGTAAATGATCATTAATATATGCAATATATGATATTATTTATATAGTAGCAGTTGCATGTCTCTGTGCTTGCAATGATAAGCTGATAGGTGTTCGATAATAAAATTATTTTTTAAAATATAATCTTATGTGGACAAATTAAATTATTAATAATTTTTAATTTAAATAACAAAAAATTTGCTAAAATCTTTTCAATAGAATAATAAATATTAATTATTTAAATTCAATTTAACAAATATGAAAAAAAATCATTAAAAAAACCCATAAAAAAATCTATTATGAAAAATTAATAAAAGAAATACAAAAAAATAATATGAAAAATTAGCGTCTCTAACAAATATTCTATTAACTAAATAAATTATAGAAACTAAAAAATAACATTTAAAGAAAAAACCTAATAAAAGAAAACTAAAATAATTTAAAAAATAAAACCTAAATCAATCTCAAAAATTAAAAGCTAAATAAATAGAGATCACAATGAGCTAATGTGGAGATCACAAGTAATTATTTTTTAAATGAATATGAAAAGTAAAACAATAGTAAAAAATAGAGATTTAAAATATAATCCTACGTAAACAAATTAGATTATTTATAATTTTTAATTTAAATATCATAATATTTACTATAATATTTTAATCATATTAATAAATTCTATTTATTTAAAAATTCAAGTTATCAAATATGAAAATAATAATTATTTAAAAAAATCATCAAAAAATCTATTATGAAAAATTAATAAGTGAAATACAAAAAATTAATATGAAAAAATAGCAACCTCTAACAAATATTTTATTGACTAAATGAATTATAGAAACTAAAAAACAATATTTAAAGAAAAAATAAACTAATAAAAAATAAATTAAAAACTAAAAAGATAATTCAATTTTAAAAATCGGAAGTTAAATAAATAGAGATCACAACATGAGCTAATGTGGAGATAACAAGTAATAATTTTTCTAATTAAATAGAAAAAGAAAAAGAATAGTTAAAAGTGGAGATAACAACTAACAAATATCAAAACAAGAGTTAAAAGTTGAGTGTTATAAAAAATTGACCGGTAAATAATTAACGAGAAGGATTTACAATTTTCCTATCAAACTAACAACTTTTTCGGCCAACTGACAACTTTTTCGTCAAAAATTTAATTTATGGGAACAAAGTTCCAACAAATAGCCTATCAACTAAATTAAATCATTATAATATATATTATTTATCTAACATGTAAAAGATCTAGAAACTTATATATACAATATATGATATGTTTTATATATTAATAATATCGTCATTAGTAATAATAATATATAAGCTTATGTTTATATAAAAAAATGATTAATGAAAAGTCATGACCAATAGCCAAGACCAATCCCTCCATGACATATATAGTTTGATTAATATATACAGTGGTATCAGAGCATGCTCTTGACATATTGTGGGGAAAAATACCAAAATAATGAGTTGTGAAGTCTATATTTGATATTGAAGTATTGATATATAATATTATGAATCTAAATCAAGAAGTATACATAACCTTATGCAAAAATTCTAGTGTATCATAAATCTATATTGTAATAAAGAGATTATATAGATATCACCATGAAGAAGTGAGAAGCCAACATAGCTTTGAAGAGGTCATCCACAACTCCAATAATAACCTAAGTATTTGGTAGTGTATAAATTTATTTAAATTATTATTGTTAAAATACATTTAAAATTATTCAATAAATGAGGGGAAATAGTGGCAATCAAGTGAGAAGTGACAAGGGTGCCCTATTTGATGTAATGGAGCCTAGTGTAATAGTCCTTTGGTGAGCAACTAGTCCTTAGATCCCCTTCACTGAAGATATGCCAAACAAAAGTGTCAAGTTTAATCTACCCAAATGTGCTTAAGCACCAATCACAAGTTCTCAAATAGGATGTTAGGTTATCACAACCAACACCCTAAACAAGGAAATCCTAATCACAAGGTAGATCCTTCAATCTAGACAACTTATCCCAAATTGCCCAAAATGCACAAATTGACAACATTTTGACACAAGACCCCAAAATGAAAACAAGAATAGGGAGAATCAAGGATGGAATTGTAGTCTATTTAGGTCTAACATAAGTTTGAATGATGATTAAAACCAAGCTATGCAACATTTATCATATGGTTGCTTCACAAATCCACCATATTAGGCTTGTAGCCATTTTTCATGAAAATATGACTTAACTTCAGCAACATCCACATAACCCTATGATTAAATCACATATTCAAGTACTTGTTTTGGGTTTACTAAACATACCCAAACACTACGATAGGAAGATACAAAAAAATTAGGCTTTTCCCAATTTCTTCCCTAGGCAATCAGCCCTATTAGGTCTCCAAATACATAGGAGATACAATTTGAAAGGCCCAAACTTCAAACCAATGATTGGAACATGAAGGGGAAAGAATAAAAAGATACCAAGCTTGATTTCAAGATGTAGTGTCACTTCTAGAGCACATTATGGGAGATGTTGATCAGCGTTATAGGCATGCACATGGATCATGCATGCCTAGGGCATTAGATTTCTATTGGCCACCTACACATACAAGCTTGAGACAAAATACATATTGAATTACATAATCGACACTTTTATTTCACTAGAGGCCATAAAATTCCCATGGTGAAATCCTAAGATAGGGCAAATTATTTGTGAAACCCTAGGTATGACAAGATTTCTGAACTTCTATTCTGAACTTCTACAAAAATGCAGATATCTTGAGTTAGGAGATTGATCAGGATGTCAAATTAAGTGCATTATAAATACTATTCATCCACCTTTCTGAAAATGAAGGTTAGACCCCATGGTGTATTCGTGCAATTCTGTACATGTTATAGCATCAATTTGGCAGGAAATCTGAGTTATTTTTATTGATTTGAATGCAAAAGTACATGATGTACCTACCACCCACCTGAAAGGGCTTATTTAGGCTTCCCCAATGGTCATAAGAGAATTTTAAACTTTTTTGCCTATTGGGGATCAATTTACAAGTTTTTGCAATGTTTGCTTGAGCAAATTTGCATTTTATGCAACTTTTGCAAATTGTGAACAAAATATGTTCAAACCTTAACTAAATGATCCAAATAGGATCAAAATATGCCAAAAACATGAAGACATGAAATATCCTAATATTTTAAGCTATTTGACCATAGTTGACCAAGGGCTTATAATTATGCCAATCTTGGAACTAGGCCTTACAAGTAGGTCCAAATGCTTAGATGTTAAAACTAACCTATCTTATAGGTTCTTAGGAATTGTGAGATTCTTCATTTGATGTGGGTGCTTCTGCACCACTATTTTAAGCACCTTACCAAGGCTATAGTTAAGGGAAAATTTGTAGGGCACTGCATTACATTAGTGTATTAAGGAGAACCATGACAAAGACACCCTACTAGTTTTTGATTAATGGAGAACCACTAGAGCACCATATTGCAGAATAGACTCACGTAGTAATAAAGGGAGAATTGTGAAGGGAACCCCATTATAGTGACAATTAAGGGAGAACCACGTAACAGCATCCTATTATGTTGTAAGTGACGAAGAACCATTAAGGGCATCCTATTGTAAAAGTAGTTGAGAGACAACCACCAAGTGCACCCTATTGTGGCGGGTGTTAAGGGAGAATTGCTAACAGAGAACCCTACTATACTATGGTTATGGGGGAACTACTAAGTGCACCTTACTATAGAGAAGATATTATATTTTTAGAGGCCTTAGGACAAGATAATATCTCTCCCTTGGATTAAATAGAGAGGGGTATTCCTAAAGGGATATGCATAGGGGCCTAGGGTAGGATAAAGTCTCTCTTAGAGATTATAAGAATCCTCATTAGAAGTCATCATGGACAAGAGAAATGCGTAAGGAAGGAGAAGGAAGTTGTCATAATACACCAAGATAAGTCTCTTTGAATTTTTCATAGTAATTTAATTTAATATTTGAACTTTAGATATTATATACATATACTTTTAAATGTATGATAGTTCTAACTTCTGGATGGAACTTTTGTTTCAAGATTGTTGGATTAAATATTACAATTACATTGAGAGTTTGCATTGCTTGAGGACAAGTAGTTTTGAGAATGGTGGATTATAATATCCCCACATCTAGACTATAATTTAATAATTAATAATAAAAATATCTAAAAAATAAAATAATGGAGAATCTTAATAGATAAAGTAGTATTATATTAACTTAATTAAATATAATATATTATAATATAATATATTATTAATAAAAAGGCATGTGATATTACAATATTTATCCAATATAATTACATATATAATATAAAAAAATACATTTAATGTATCAAATACTTAGAATATAAAATTAAATATAATAATATAATTCTAGATGATACTATAATACATAAGTCCTTAAATATATTGTAAATATATCATATATTATATTTGATTACATAATATAAAAGTATTATATAATACATATATATTATCATTCAAATATTATCATATATTAAATATATTAAATATTTTTTAATAATAATGTAAATGATCATTAATACATACAGTATATAATATGATTGAATAAAACATTTAGAACATCAAGAATCTTCTATAAATTTATATACATTATATGATATGATTTATATATTAATAATATACTCGTTAGTAATGATAATATGTAAGTTTATGTTAAAATAATAAAATGATTAATAAAAAGTTGCAACCAACAATCAAAAACCATCTTTCCATTGCATATATAGTTTGATTAATGTTAAGGATGAGGGGGGAAATCACTATTTCATAGCAGACACAATTCAGAGAGAGCCAATGACTTTGGAAACATGTTAAGCATACACGACAGGGAATTTAAGACTAAGATTATGGAGAACCAGTAACATTACCCTACGGTTTTTGGGAGTGTTAAAAAATAGTGATGTCTATTATGCCCAATAAATGGTGCATAATGATTCACTACATAAACATGAATAGTGATTCCCTACAGTAACATGAATAGTGATTCACTATTGTAACATGAATAGTGATTCTCTACATTGACATCCCTAGTAGTAAGGAGTAAAGGATTGCTGAGTGTTGAGTTTCAGGCTTGCAATTGTTAATATAAATCATACAAAATTGTAGCATTTGTTCATACTTATGGGAGTCATACCATATCTCAAAATCAAGACATGGATGGCATTTGGGGGAAAGAAATACAACATTTTATATTGAAACATTTTTCCTAATTACTAACAACAAATTTTTCAAATTGTAATTATGTGAAAAGCTTCACAATAAATTTCTCTTGGAAACCAAAAACACGGTGAATGTTGAGTTGCCTAGCACCTTAATTAGCTGAGTGATAAGCAATGCTAAATTTCTCAGCAACAATGGAACTTGAGTGACTTGGTCACCAAAGGAAAGAACCTGACAACACAAACTCAACCAACACTACATTGAGTGAACTCAATTGACAAAGGAACCAAGTGAGCTCAATCAACTTGGTCAAGGAGGGGACCAAGTGAGCATGGATAATACAATGACTAAGTAAGGTCGGTCAACACTAAGACCAAGATGACTTGGTAAAAAAGAGAAGATCTTGGTCTACACTAGAACCGAGTTAGGGCAGAGAACTTGGTGACTAACCTACAATCTAGTTTCTTATACCATTAAAACACAAAGATAAGAGTGAAGAACTTGCTTGCAACTCTTTTCTTTTCAAATACTAAACACTGTGCAGAATGGATAGAAAGGAGATGATAATAAGCCAAATAACTAGATCAACTAATATACCTGCTTTCTTGCATTCTATTCAAAAATTGATTCAACTATGACAAATTGTGGAGCATATGGGTTCAACTAGAATAAAAATACTTTATGCTACAAGTCTTATTTGAAATATAAACTTACAACACTAGATGACTACATACAATAACACCTAGAGCAATCACTACTTCAGCAAGACAAACAAAATGAACACAAAGAGAACAAGGAGATCAAGACATGTGTTGCTACAAGTTCTAACTAAATTATTGAAACTTCCTTCTTCTCTATGAAATCTCTACTCTCTTTAACTAACCTCTGTCCTTCTTACTCATCTCCTTTTTTTTTCTCATTGAATGAATGAGAATCTTTTTGACTTGTCTCAAAAAATGTTCCCTCTCTTTTCAAAATTCAAACTCACCTACCAAGTTTAATGTCCTGAAGGGTAGGTGGATAGTTGGCTCAAGCGGTAACTGATAGATTTCAACACTCACCATTTGTCCAAAGCTAAAAATGCAAGGATCACTCCTAATCCAAACCAACAATGCCAAGACTACTTCTTAGATGCACATAAATTTCTATGCCCAATGGCTTGGTAAATATATCTGCTAGCTGTTGCTCAGACTTGCAAATTCCAATCTCGATTTCTCCATTCTCCACTAGCTCTCTAATAAAGTGATAGTGGATCTCAATGTGCATTCTTCTCCCATGGAAGATTGGATTCTTCAACATTGCAATTGAGGAAATTTTGTCACAAAATATTGTGGTTCCATCCTCTTGATTTTCATTCAAATTTGTCAGGATTCTTCTTAACCAAATAGCTTGACATGTTGTTGTATTCATTGTTATGTATCAACCTATTGTAGATTGAGCATTAATAGATTGCTTCATGAATGCCCATGAAATTGCACCCAAGCCCATATAAAACATATATTCATAAGTTCTCTACCTATCATCTCGGCTTCCATCCCAATCACTATCAGTGTACCCAACCAATTTAAGATCATTATTAGTAGTGTACAAAATCCCAAATCCCTTGGTACCATTTACATGCCTTAGGTTCCTATTTCCCACTTTTCAATGGGAATACTTTGGTGTTTCCATAAATCTAGAAATCAAACTTACTGCATGCATCATGTCAGGTCAAGTTGCTATCAAATACATCAAGCTTCCAACTATACTTTTATACATAAAGTTGGATTCACATTGTCACTACAATCTTCCTTGCTCAACTTCAGACTTACTATTCTTGGTGTCAAGGCTTCCTTACTATTCTTCATTTTGAATCACTCCAAGATCTAATTTGTATACTTTTCTTGAGAGATGAAGATTCCATCATGCATTTGTTTTACTTCTATTCTTAGAAAATACTTCAAGAGACCTAAGTCTATCATTTCAAATTCATTCTTCATGGCCTATTTGAACTCACCAATGAGATAATTATTATTTCTAGTAAATATTAAGTCATCCACATATAAGACAACAAACAAGACCTTACTATTTTTTTCCCTGATGTAGAGAGTGGGCCCACCATCACTTTTGCTAAAGCCATTTCTCATCAAATATGAGACATTTTTTTTGTACCATGCCTGTGGAGCTTGCTTGAGCCCATATAGAGCTCTCTTCAATCTATATGAGATGTCCCTTTTCTGATTTTGTATGATATTTCCAACCTCTAATCAGATTTTCAAGATCAAACAACTAATATCACAAAGATCCACCAAATTTCTCAAGCAACCCCAAATCGGGTATGCCAGAAATTGTGCCAAAAGCTTCACAGCTTCACCTATTATTAATAAATCTGAAAGTGGACATTTTTACAGAAATTTTAGAAGCATAAAAGCCTACAAAATGATATTTCTAGATCTATATAGCCTTTACACAACAGTTCTCAAATGTAGGACAAAAACTATGCTCATCGGGCTCTCGAAATTAACACAAAATGCCCAGAAACACCACAAAAACACTAATAATCTATCTCAAAAGTTTAATCATGTACCAATACATATATTCAGCTCTATTTTAACACCTTAAAGTCTGAAATACAGCAGCAACCCAAACTAATATGAAATACTCAACTGAAAACACGAAACTCATACAAAAAACACAACCGAAAACCCACAAATCTGCACTGTTCAGCACAGAGGCAAACTCTGTATGAGCATGCACATGGAATGGCTTCAAACTCCTATCCTTAGCCTTCCTAGAAACCTACAAACTCCCATTCTTGGGTCTCCCTGGAAACCTGCAAACTCCCGTTCTTGGGTCTCCTTCTCCACAGGTTTGGTAGCCTTTGAAGAATAACAAAGAATGAGCAAAATCAAGTTCTGGAATGAGCCCAAGATGCCTCCAAAACCCCTTAAAAGAGGGCATAATCGTAACTCACATCCAAGAGAGGTTAATGAAACATATTTTAATAATAATTTTCATTTATTAGTCCAAAGGTTTCCAAAGATTAACCCCCTTTTTCCGAAACTTCACTTTCTTGGGCCTGCCTCCCTTAGCAAAGATTTTTTTTTTTTTAATTATTTGAAAAGGGGACATGACACTATATACCTTGTGTTCTTCATATACAACTTCATAACCAGGTGGTTGCTCCACATATACCTCTTCTTTCAACACACCATTCAAGAAGGCATACTTCACACCCATTTGGTATACCTTTGATTTGTGCTAGGCTACAATTACTATGACAACACACATAGTTTCCATTATTGCAACTAGGTTATACATCTCATCATAATCTCTATCATACTACTGCTAGTACCTATTGACCACTAATGTGCCTTATGCCTATCTATTTTTCCTTTAGCATCACACTTGGTCTTATAAATCCATTTAACTCCAATTACTTGTTTCTTGGGAGGAAAAGTAGTTAACTCCCATGTTTCATTTCTTTCTATAGCATCTATTTCCTCATCCATGGCATTACACCACTTCTCCTCTTTCATAGCTTCTTCAAAATAAATTGGATCAATATGAAAAAATAATGCAAAATTAACACTCTCATCATAATCTTCATCATACCTTTGATGTTTGTATATCTACCTTAGACTCTTAGACTTTCTTAGCAATAGGGAGGCAAGAGTGGGATCTAAATTTTCAGTATTGTTGCTACTACTATTGTGCATACCAACTCAAAGTTGTCTTGAGCTGCTAGGAGCTGGAACATTGCATGTTTGAGGTTGCTTACCTTTTCTCCTTTGTTTGTAGCTATCTATGTTTTCTACTCCATCATCTTGTTGATCACCAATTTCATCTTCTTCATCAATAGTGGGCATTTTGCTTGAAGTTCTTGAAGATTCATCTACTGAGTCATCCCATGAATGATTTTCAAGAAACTCCACATCTCTTAAAATGATGATCATCTTGGTGATTGGATGATACAAACTATAGGCCTTTGATTCCAAGCTGTAACATGTAAAGGTGCACTTCACACCTTTTTCATCTAGCTTTTACCTTTTTTCCTTTGGCACATGTGCATATGCTACACATCCAAACACTCTCAAGTTCTCAACTATCTATATATTTCTTGACCATGCCTCGAGAGGAATCTTATCACAGATTGCCTTTGTAGGAAACATGTTTATCAAGTATAATATTGTTGCTATAGCCTCTCCCCCAATATTCTATCATGAGTCCCTTTAATTTCATCATGCTCCTTGTCATCTCAACAATGGTCCTATTCTACCTCTCAACTACTCCATTTTGTTGTGGGTTATAATTGGTTGTAACCTCCTTCTTGATGTCATTCTTCCTGCAAAAAATTTACAAACAAAATGGAGGTATACTCCCCTACTCTATCCAACCTAAGGACTTTTACATAATGTCCACAGTCTTTTTCAACCAGGGCTTTAAATTCAACAAATTTATAAATGCTTTAGATTTTCTTTTCAAGGAATACACCCATGTCCTATGACTGAAGTCATCCATGAATGTCATGAAATAAGTACTCCCCACAATACAAGTGGTTTTCATAAGTCCAACAAATCAGAATGCACCAATTCTAATGGTGCCCTTGCCCTTCTAAAATTACCAAAGTTAAAGGGAAGCCAAATTTTCTTACCCAAAATAGAAGCCTCACACTTGTCACATGAATCTACAATGCTTGGCAAACCATCTACCATTCTTTTCTTGGACAACAAATTTTAACCAAGAAAGCCAAGATGTCCATAATTGAGACGTAATAGCTTGGAGGAGTCTTCAATCATTCTCCTAAGAGCTGATTGCTGGTGTACTAATGTACATGCATGCTTGGGAGGTGCACCATTGACTTGAGAAGAGAAACACGTCTCTATCTTCAAGGGGAACATCTAGTTCTTTGTTATTTGGAATACTGCAAGTATCTTCTTACTCCCATCCTTTTCATGAATTTCACACTTGTCATTTTCCATTAGCACCTTGTAACCATTTTGAATGAGTTGTCTAAGACTCATCAAATTTTGCTTCATACCCAAGGAAAAATATACATTTTTTTATCTCCTTCTTCTCACCTTGCTTAGTGTGGACCATAATAGATCCTTTGACTACAATGGGGATGATTTCATTATTTCCCATCTTAATTTTAGACTTGAAATTTCTACCAGTGAACGACAATAAACCTTCATTACCACTCACATGGTTGCTACAACTACTATCCAAGTACCTACCTCAAGGTTTCCTTCTTCACCATTGTTAGACATGATGAAGGTTGTGGGATTTTTTACATTTCTCATATTCACATTACCCACATTTTCATTATGTCTTCACTAATTAAATTGCTTCTTCTAACATTCACTTGCATAATGCCCAAACTTATGACAATAGTAGCATTCTACATTGCTCTTGTTTGAGTTAGAATTCTTCTTACATCCTCTAGTGTTTTTTTGAGAGTTGCTTGCTCCATCTTGATTGTTTTCTTGTCCTAAGCTTTCTGCACCAGCATTGCTTTGACCATTTCATTCATGACCTCTATTTCTTGATCCTCTACCAAAGCCATTTCTTCCTCTCCCCCTACCTCCTGAATTTTATTGAGCCTTGAAAGATTTCTCTTAGGAAGATGTAGTTAACCTATTTATCCAATGCTCACGGGTTTGAAGAGTTCCCATCAATTTATCCATTGTCAATGTGGTGAGGTTCTTTGCTTCCTCAATGGTCATCACAATATTGTCATATTTTTGAGGTAAACTCCTCAATATTTTCTCTACAATCCATTTCTCTTCATATTATTCTCCATTTGATTTGAGCTATTTTATCAAAGTAGTGTTTCTTGAGCTAAATTCTACATTATGTTCAATATCCTTCATTTGAAGGTTGCCAAACTCCCTTTTGATCATCTTTAGCTTCACTACTTGGAGTTTATCAGTTCCTTTTAATTTTGTCTCAAGAATATCCCTTTCTTCCTTTGAATAGTTAGCTACTGCTATCTTGGGAAAAATAGTCTTTGTCATTGTTGCCTCAATCAAACTTAAGGCTTTTGCATCCTTTCTTCTTGACTCCTTCAAGTGAGTCTTCTTAGGGTTGGTGAGGGTGGAATATTGTTTTGGGTTGGTTATATCATAGAACCCATTCATCACAAACTCTCACAAATAATTAACCATGATGGTTCTCATTTTCTTTGCCTAAGTGTCATAATTATGTTCATTAAAGGATGGTGGTTTCTACCATGTCTTTCCTACATCTTGTGCCTTGCTAAATATCCATAAAATAAATGCCCAAATTCATGAGGATGTGGGGCCTCAAAGCTCTACTACCATGAGAAAAATGTCACAACAAATTTCACTCGACAACCAAAAATATAGTGAGTCCCAAGTTGCTTGACACATTAAGTAGCCAAGTGATAGGAAATGTTGAGTTACTTGGCAACAATGGGACTTGAGTGACTCAATCACCAAAGGAAAGAGCCCAACAACACAAAATCAACCAACACTACACTGAGTGAGCTTGGTCAACTTGGTCATGGAGGGGGTCAAGTGAGTTTAGTCAGCACTAAGACCAAAAATGACTTCGTAAACAAGGGAAGAGCTTGGTCTGCACTACAATTGAGTTAGTGTATGAAATTTGGTTAACTAGGATACCATGTTACTTGGTGACTGACCTACAATTTGGTTTCTTCCACCCTTAAAATACCAAGATAAAAACAAAGAACTTGTAACTCTGTTCTTCTCAAATACTAAACATAATGTAGAATGGATAGAAAGGAGACAACAATAAGCCAAATAACTAGATCAACTAATATGCCTTCTTGCTTTCTTTCTATTCAAAAACTAATTTAACTATTATAAACCAAGGAGCATATGGCTTCAACCAAAATCAAAACACTTTAACCTACAACTATTATCTTAAAAGTTTACTTGCAACACTAGATGGCTGCATACAATAATGCCTAGAGCAATCACTACTTCAACAAGACAAAAAAAATGAACATAGAAAGAATAAAGAGATCGAAACCTATGCTACTGCAACTTTTGACTAACTTCTTGAACCTTCCTTTTTCTCTCTACAATATTTTCTCTCTTTAACTGACTTATGCAGTTCTTGCTCTTCTCCTTATTGAATGAATGAGCAATCTTTTCACTTGTCTCAAAAACTTTCCCTCTCTTTTTAAAATTCAAACTCACCTACCAAGTTTAATGTCTTGAAGGGTAGGTGGGTAGTTGGCTCAAGGGAAAACCAATAGATTTGAATAGATTAGATTTTTAAGAATGGATTGGAATCAAAATTTGGAGTAGAATATACAATTATAAGAAGTGCATGTCAATGATATATATATATATATATATATATATATATAGTCGAACATTGAAAGGAAAAAGAATACAAAAGTGAGAGTTGAAGATAGAATCACCAGAGCTGAGACACATCAATAATAATATCAATAATTATTAATTTTTTAAATGCAGTCTATAGTACTAATTAAATGAAGGGTTGAAGCTTGAGAAATATAGTAACTTCGAATGCTCTCAGCTGAAATCAATAATTCAGTTAAAACTATATAATTGGGTGCTTAAATTATGATTATATTCTAGAGTTGTGGGTTCAATGTGAATGATATGTGGAAGTTCATATTGTTGTTAAAGTCTGATACATATGAAGTTTAGTAGTTGATTATTTAGATCTAGGAAATGAGTTTTAGTAGTCAATATTTCTTACATTTATTTTATTTTAGGATTCTTGATACAAGTAGTACAATTCAATATATCTAACAAAAAATTGTACACTTAGAAGCCTTACCTCTCACATACAAAGAGAAGATTATATTCGTGCAAAGAACCCATTGTATTGAATTACACATTTATACCAAAAAGCTATCCAAATTATAATACAAGTGATTTAATGACAAGATCAAAGTAAATAGTTTCTATGATTAAAAAATAAAAAATCTACACAAAGATATTACAATAGTGTCAAAGCACCATAAATCAATAGATATATTTCTAAGTCCTGACTAAGGACATCACAAAAGGTCAATTATAAAATTTTAAAGTTTTTGTGTAGATCTATATGTTGGAATTAGATATCCAAACTACCATGTGTATATCACATGCATATTGATATGAACTATTTTTTCTCACAAATATAACAAAGAAAAACTCTTAGAAACTAGCACAAGTTCCATTTAGAATGGAATTGTAGAAGATGACATTTTCAACTCTTAATTCCTACATCAAATCTAATTCAACATCTCACAAATATGATTGACATAGTAAAAAGTATCATAAAAATTAATTATTCTTTCTTGTTACTTTGTTACATTAGTTTTTGTTGAAGTTTGTAGGTGTGATAGATATCTTCATCTCTATTTGTATGACATAGAAATATATTTTTTATGACTTTAATGGTCATCTTCAAATGAAAAAGAAATGTGTCATACATCATGCAAAGAGGCATGCATAATATGAAGATTCCCCCTACTTAATATATATTTTGCATCAAGCAAAAGGCATTGTACACTTCAAGTTTATTATCAATAAAAGAGTTATTTTGTTGGTGTGGCTGGGTTTTTCTCTTCATTCTAGAAGTATTTTCTAAGAATAAATTTTTTGTGTCCTTTGTATATTTTTTTATTTTATTTTATTTATTTATATCTATATTTATGGGTGAAAAATTTAACATGGTATCAAAGCAAGGTTAATAGCAATAGAGTTCCTTTGGTCATTATTTTTTTGCATCTATCTAGTAGGTTGTTTGTATGTATTGAGTATTTGTAGGATAAATATTTCAAAATATAGTTTAGTAAGGGAAAATGAAGGCCTTCTACATATTGAGAAGCATTCTATCAGAGTTGAGCATCCAACAAGCTATGATACTCCTCATTATGGACATGAATATCTTCTGTATGGGAGTCATTCTCAAGCTATTATAGCTTCTAGAGTCACTATTTTAATAATCTATAGAAAATGTACAAGTCAACAGGATTAGATTCGATGAAAGAATTAGTAAAAAACTTATGGGATTTATTGAAAGGATATCTGGAAGATTTCGCTAAGTTTATAAGAATGACAGATTCTACAAATGAAGCAATAAGGGATTTCATGTAGAAATGAATGAATAGATGCTCTACCTTATTTCTACTCTCTTAGAATTTCCAAAGATGTGTGTTTCTTTATTTTTTCTTTTATTACTATCAGTTAAGTGTGATGTATAATCTTTGGTAATTGGTATTATCTTATTGGTTTATCATGGTCTCCACCATTTGTTTTTTCTTTGACATGTGGGCTTTGATGTAGATCATTTCATTGACAACATTGAGGATTCTCTCGAGTGCCTTGAAATGAAGTATGTGGCTAGGGCCTGGTTTCTTCACACCCATGGAGAACCCAACAGATTTTTGAAGCCTAGAAGACTTCCAAGTGACCTGTCATGTTTGGCCCATATAGTCAAGCTTCTAAGACTAGCTAGGAGGTTTGTCACCATTTGTAGTCTTACTCATATACTCCAAGAGGACAAAACTGGTGTGTCCTGAGTCAAGATTAATGTGTGCTATGTAAAAGATAAAGCACTAGATGATGGATGAATCAAGAAGTTCTAGAGGATCATACATTTCCATTTGGTTTAGAGGTAATCATAGCAGCCATTTCTTATCACTCATTTATGGTTTACTATGCTAAAATTGTGTAGTGTTGAGGAAGTTTGCAAGGGGCCTATATGGCTTGAGTTAATATTGTTTAATTTTCATTGATGATTTTTCCCTACAAAGGATTTAATCATTAGATTGTGACTCTAGATTGAATTGGTATTGAGGTTTAATGAGTACAATTCATATGAAGGTCTTACCCCCATCTTTCAATATCTATCTTTTCTATAGTTGTTAGATAACCTTAATCTTGAGTAGTACAATGTATTATTTTCATGATAATAAGTAAGTTCAAAAGAAGTGTTTAAAACTGAAAGAAGTTCATAAATAAGGGGTGATGGAAGGTGAAAGTAATTTGATCTTGTTTGCCAATAATGTTTTTTTTATTAGATCAGTTTATTCTAGGAATAATTTAAATTTGAGTGTTATACTGGCACTTATGATTTGTTTGTTTCTATTTTTTAGTGCTATATTGTGAAGGTTATATTGGTATAAGTCTCTTACATCTAGAATATTAATTATTATTTTTTTAACCTCTTTATTGAGAGCCCAACTCTACATCTAGGCCAAGAGATGTTGTAAGTGTCTTTCATAGTGAAGCCAAATCTTCACAAAATTTAGTCAAGTCATAGTAGTAGGTGAATAGTCCCATCACATTGTTTGAGCTAAGAAGATATGATTTTTGATGGGTAAGTAGATAGAAAGGAGTTGATGAGTTGGAAATATGGAAGGGCATAAGCACTACTTGTCAAGGATCTCCTTTGGGATGGCTTCTCATTGGGTCTAGCTCATCTAAATCTAGGTTGTTCCCGTTATCCTTTTCTGCTCACTAGGGGGTGCAACTTTACAATTGATTTGATGAAAGAAAGAGTTTAACCACATCATTGGAGTCCATGGTGTTCCTTCAGAAGCTTTACAAAGGTATTGTGAATAAGAAATAAAGTGGAGAATCTTTACAGAGGTCCTATGAATAAGTAATAAGGTGGATAATGAGATGGCGATGAGATAAGTATTATTGTTATGATGGTAAAATTTATATTTATGGCATGAGCATTACAAGAACAAGATAATCTCTTCAATGAGTATATTTGTGTGGTTGAGGTTAGACCACAATGAGATAAGTATTTATTAGGTTATCTCTTAAATATTTATTTTTTAATAGTAATTTTTTTTAGCATCGATATTTTTGCAAGTCATTAATATCTCTCATGGTAATAGGGTACAACAAAGAAGCAATGAGAAAAATATTTCCTTGATGATACATATTTAGAGGGAGACTATTCAGCATTAGAGGGAGAATGAATGATAGAGGAAGATATGTAACATTTTGCAAGTTTATACAATAGTCAACCATCTTATTGTGGTTATTAAAGTTGTCCTTGCTGAGAGGGAGTCTTTCTTAAGTGAAAATCTTTGTTAAATTAAAATTTTCTCTATTGAGTGGGAGTCTCTATTGTGAGAAAATCTTAGTTGTTAATGCATTCTTCTCTTAGAAAAGTTTAAGGTGATGAAATCCCTCATTCTACCCTCTACAAGTAGACATGGTAGAAATGGTTTCTTCTCTAGGAGAAGTTTGAGATGAAATCCCTTATTCCACCCTCTACAAGTAGGTATAGTGGACCACCTCTACAAGTAGGCATAGTAGAAATGTATCTTTCTATAGAAGAAGTGTTGGGATAAAAATCCTTGTTGTACCCTCTACAAGAAGGCATGGTGAAAGTCATGTGTGTTTCATCATTCCTTGTATGGTGGATATTTTTTACGTGAACTCATCTTTGGTTGCAGCTATGTGTGCGTGTTGGACTAAAGATCTCTCTCTTGCTAAGAGGGAGTGTTGAAGTCTATAGTTACGATAGAGATCTTCGTCTCTAACAGTATGACATAGAAAATGTTTGTTATAACTATTATGGTCATCTTCATCTAAAAGAGATATTTTTGATCATATTTAAGTTAATATTATGTAAAAATTAATGTGTCATACATCATATGAAGAGGTATGAATGTCAAAATGTGAAGTGTTCTATTTGTGAAAATATGAAGGGATTCAAAGAGAACTTTTTTTGTAATATGAAGAGTCTCCTACTTATTATATATTTCACATCAAGAAAAAGGCATTGCACGCTTGAAATTTATTACCAATAAAAGAGATTTTTTTTGGTGTAACTTGTTTTTTCCGTTCATTCTAGAAGGGTTTTTCTAGGATATATGTTTTGTATCATTTGTATATTGATTATGTTCTCTTATTATTGTTTATCTATATTTATGTGTCAAAAATTTAACAATTTTTACCCCAAAATACTATTTATTTATTTTCAATTAAATGAATATGTGGTGAATTTTTATATAACCCAAGTAACTAATAAAGTTGTGGTAAAATTGACAACTATTTTTTAGAGACAAAGCATGAAGAATAAAATATAGGACATACATGTGACTGAAGAGTTAAAAAAACATATTAGAGAAGGAAAATATCTTATTATGGTATGCCTATTTTCTATTCATATTATCCTTCTAAGTGTTGGAATCCTATCCTTGAGCCATTTGAATATAGTTTTTCTTTTTTGTAACATAGCAAATGATGTAGTACCCAAGAAACTATTCATAGTAATGCATTCTAGAGAAGGAAAACATATAGAAAAATACAAGTGCAATAAACATATTTTGAAACTTGCATATCTTCCATTAAAAAACCTCATTATACATCATTTTGCAGCTTCTTAAATAACTAAAAACTCTCTAAATTTGAAAAAAATGAAAATTACCCATTTTTGGTAGTTTTCAACAAATCTTCATGTTTTCCATTTTAGGTAACCTTCAAAATTAACACTTGAAAAGCTAAAATAAAACTAGACTTTCCTTAAGCTACAACAACCTAACCTACCAACTAATATTTAAATTTGGAAATGTCCATTCGAAGTTATTACAAAAAAAAAACTCTAAAAAATAGACAAAGATTATGACAACTAAGTTTTGGGGATCTAAATGGATTTTTTGGGACCCTAAAAATAAATAATTATGAACACAATGGAGAAAAATTAATTTTTGGGCCATCAAACTCCCTCTTATGAAACCATTATAAAACTTTGAGAGAAAACCCAGGTCCAAGTCAAAAGTTATGTCTCCCGGAAGTCGATGCATCAATAAATAAGAATTCCTTTTGTAATTGATATATGTTGGATATTGTAGTGGTGCAATGACATGAATGTTAAATTATGACATCCATAATCTAAAAATTAATTTTCAAATTCACGTGTTGGATCTATATAGAGAATAGACAATTGAAATTCAATATTGGGTGATGGTTTGTCATTTTTTATAAATAAAAATGTCATGTAGCAGAAATAGAAGGCTTCTAATGTATAATATAAGTCACAAGTAACAAGATGAACTACAAATTGTTAATATTGAAAAAAATTGATTGATTGTATATTATCTTTGATGTTACACAAAATATCATATCTTTACCAATCAGTGTATGTCGAGCTCACTCGAGTGATGAAGATAGTTTTCTGTGTTTGTTGAGCATTCTAGTATTTGCCAAGTTCACTTGGACGTCAAAGAGAGGTTAGTAGAAGATTAGTGTTAACTAAACTCATTCAGTTAACACAGGAAAGTTGGATGGCACCAGTGCTAATTGAGCTCACTCGATTACCAAAGGAAGTTTGTGAAGATGCAATGTTAACTAAGTTCACTTGGGTAATACAAGAAAACCATTTTTTAGTTAGTTTCTATCAAGCAGGGTCAGCTAACAAAGGATTTTCTAGTTTTGGCATATTGAGTTTAATAAAATTGTTTGTTGGTTCTAGTGGACTGAGGAGATGAATAGTAATTATTCTAAGCTTTATTCAAGACAACTAAATAATGGATATGATATGAGGATAAGGTCAAGTGGAGGATTGAATGTGTAAGTGTATGGATGAATAGAAGATGCTTAGAGGAAGTGAATTAGAAGGATAAGCAAAATATCATTGAGGATCTACAAAGTTATTTTTGATCATAAAGGATCAAGTATTCAAGCTAGAATTTAGATATGAAATCAGCAATATAGGTACATTAGAAATTAGGTCATATCATTGTTACTCTCTAACCATTGTAGCATTGAACTAAATCTCTTAACAAAGTTGGCTTAATAGCTATTTGTAAATCTCTAATAAGGTGGCATTCTAGATTGAAGTGTTTGAATTCCTCTAACAAGATCACACCTAGTAGTTTTTTTTGTAACCTTTAATAGTGCTGGTTCCTAATAGGGCTCACTTTATAAGACTGAAAAATAGTAACTAGTTGCAATTGGTGGTTTTTTCCAAATTGGGTTTCCACGTTAAATCCATGTGTCACTTGTATTCATACTATTTCTTTTATATGCATGCATCTAAGTTAATTAAGGTTAATCATAGATAATATCTTAAGTTCTACATGTTCAGTATTTACTGAGTAACAATTTTTATTTCATGTTGGAATTACAATAGGAAAGGTAAACTTCTAGGGGGTGGGGTGAATCAATGCTTTAAAATTTAACCCATAAAAAATTCACCACACATCCATCTCACATATTCAATAGGTAAATTGAAATACCATGTAAAACATATACATCTAAAGCATGTAAACAAGTAAGCATTCGCACATACATGACACAAGATATGATTACCCAAAAACCCTCCAATGAGAAGGTAAAATTGGGGTGGGAAAGACACCCACAAATCTTCACTACTGCAGTAATAAAGTATATCCAATGAAGGTTACAATGTTTGACCATGAAACATGATCGACCCTGTGAAAGGTATGCCCTATTAAAAATCTTACAAAGACTATTAGGTCTTACCCTATTAAAGGATTTCAACACCCTATTAGAAGTGTACCTAGTTAAAGGACTTCAACTCACAATTAAGTAAGTACCTTGTTGGAGTATTTCAATATAGCCTATTAAGACTACTCTATTAAGAGATTTAACTTATTCACCTATTAGAATGTCTCTGCAATGATCCTACGATTAGCACTCTATTTCTTAATAACATATCACCTCTATACTATTGTGTACTTAATCCTTCTTGATCAAATGTCTCTTTACTATTCACTGTTTCTTTCCTCTGTTCTCCTTTAATTGATTTTGCAATGAAATTCAAATCATAATACCTTGGTCACCATGAATGTCCTTGTTTGTGCATGCAAAACTCTCCTTAATCATTCATTCATTCCCACTCCACACATACAAAGTTTAGGGTTTGTCTTCCTTAAGAAAACCTAGGTGACTTAGGGTTAGGTATGAATCAATGACTGTGATTCATCCATATTATTGCTTAAACATTTCCTTTACCTGATTGGATTCATGAAATACATAAGGATTCCTACTTAAGATTTTTCCTTATCAACAAAATATCATAATTCAATCCTTAAGTCAGCCTACAAATGGTTTTCATAGTAGTTTGTGCCAATATAGATAACTATGACAAAGCTGTGTTACTCAACATCTAAAGTCCTTTGTGCTTGGTACATACTATGAATTCAATGTTGTCACTTTTCATCTAAAAGACTTGGCATGCACTACTTACCTAGTTCCTAAATCACTTGACACACACTATTTTCTCAGCACTTGAGTGACTCATCATATGAGTGACTCGGTACTCGTTGTTTACTTGACATACTCTAACTTATATGTTGTGCTTGACATATATTACTTGTTCAACATGAACTAAGTAAATGACATAAATTTATAGATACTAACTTGTCAAAACCATTCTAAGATTAACAATTTCAATGGTTATCAAGTTACAGAATATTGTTTGTATTAGTCGAGTGCTTGTGTGTTAATTGAGTAACAATAGTTTTATTAAAGTTTATGTTTAGTATTCAAATTTAAGGGATTTGGGATTTATTTTTGTGGTAACCAATTCACCCCTCCCCTCTCAATTACTCCTCTTCTATTTCCAACAATTGGTATGAGAGCTTTTTATGCTTGTAGGGAAGGTTTCAAGGATCTAAGCTAAATATCAGGATTTCTTATACAAGGGATATCCCCAAGTTGAACGGAGATACCTTCAATGCATGGAAAGAACCTATGAAATTGCATTTGGTAGCCATCAATGGTTCAGATCTAAAATATTTGAATACTAAGTATGTGGCACCTACTAGAACTATGACTATTGAAGAAATTGCAGATAAGAAGAATCATAACATTATGATGATTGATATTGCTTCAACTCGAGCAACTATTCCAAATTTGATGAAGTCAAAGACTATGGTACTTCTTATGAGATGTGGATCAATCTAAAATTCATCTATGGAGGATATGATAATGTAAGAAGAGTCAAAGCTGAAAGTCTCAAAGGATAGTTTGATCAAATAAAGATGAGAGAAGATGATAACATTGCAAAGTACAATAATAGAATCAAAGCCAATGTTTATGCAATCAAAGCCTCAAGAGGAAAGATTGAAGATCAAATAGAGGTGAGAAAGTTTCTTAGAAGATTTCTTCCTATATATGTAATTATAGTTTCTATAATTCAAGAGCTGATATGCAATCCAAAGAATGATAAAACATTAGACGCAGTAGTTGGAATCTTAACAACATTTCAGCTAGATAACTATGATAATTATGTTCCTAATTCTAGCAATCTTAAGTCTAGATTTGAAGTCCAATTGTCACTCAAGAAGAAAGACAAGAGGTCTAAAGGAAAATGATCTAAAAGTGAAGAGGAAGACAGTTTTGATAGTGATGTTGAAGCCATTGAAGCACTACTTGCAAGAAGGTATCCCAAAGGAAAGAAGGATTCGAAAAGATACAAGGACTACAAGGATAAAGGTAAGAATTCTCATTTTATGGCTAAGGATTTGGATAGTAGTAAAGATGATAAAATGGTCTATATTGTTGTAAAAGATGAATTTTATGATGAAGAAGATAAAATGGTACTTATCTCTCATGCTATAAAAAATGATACTTTCTTGGATTATTGATGGTGGTTGTTCACATCATATGACTAGTGATAAGATAAAGTTTGAACATATGGAACACTATGATGGTGGAAGTGTAAGATTTTGAAATAATGAACCATGTTGCATAAAGGGAAAAGGTTGTATATCACTAACTAGTGAACTTAGATGTGATAATGCTTATTGGGTTGAAGGAATGAAACATAATCTATTCAGTGTGGCATAGTTGAATAATATTGGATTCAATGTAAAATTCATGAATGGGAAGGCCAAGCTTCTAGATGGAAAATGAAATCTAGTTGGGGCTAGTAACCAAACAAAAGGAAACTTATTCCACCTAGATCTTAGTGAAAGTTCATGTTTCATTGCTCAAGAAGAGGAAAGATGGTTATGGAATAAGACGTTATGTCATGTGAACTTTCATAATATGATCAAGATAAGAAAAAAACAAAAGATTGAGAGGTATTCCTAGTTTGAGGAAACCTGATATGGGCCTATGCCAAAATTGTCAAATTCGTAAGATGGGCAAGACAAGTTTCAAGAGAAAGAACTATCATTTTGAAGAAGAATTGGATTTGGTTCATATAGACCTTTGTGGACCTATTGGAATTGAGAGCTCTAGTGGAGATAAGTACTTTATTCTTTGTGTTGATGATTATTCAAGAATGAAGTTTGTAATATATCTAAAAGATAAGTCTAAAGCTTTTCAAAAGTTTAAGTGGTATCTAGGGTATGTTTTAGTGGTGAATATTCATAATTTTTTGAATTTAAGAATTTTTTTTCTAGTAATTTGGCTAATAATTTAAGATTTAATGCAACCTAAATCACCACAATTTTATTAAATTTAGTTCTAAAATATTTTAAATCACTCAATAATTTGTTTTATTAAAAAAATTAAACTTTAAGATTCACCACAGTATTTGATACATGATTAGATTTGATTCATCTAAATATTATATAATATCAAAGAAATTAAAATTAATTCACTGATAATTATCATAATTATTATTTAGTTTAGGGTTATATTACCAATATTTTGTTTTCACTATTGATTTAAAAAATAATGTAATTATCCTCATAATTTCCATGAGATAAAACATGTTCAATTTTGATTTTTAATATTCCATGATGATTAGCGAACTTCTTATTATTATTATTATGATTCACCAATATTTTATACACAAAAATTATTATTCCAAAATATTCACCAAAGAAAATAATATTTAAAATTAAAAAAATTGAGAGATTTACTGATAGAAATAATTTTGTTTCTCAAAATAAAGAAAGATTTTCCAATAATTTATATCTTTTCTAGAGGGGGGTTTCTTAAAGTTTATGTTGGTGGTATCTAGAAAGAGTAGAGAAGGAAACAGGAAATAAGTTGAAGCGTTTGAGGTCAAATAGAGGAGGTGAATTCAGTTCTAATGAGTTCAATGAATTATGCACTCAAAGAGGAATCAAAAGACAAGCACAACCCCTAATACACCACATCAAAATGGTATAGAAGAAAGAAGGAATAGGTCAATCATGGATTGTGCAAGAACCTTGATGATATAAGAGAATGTTGCAAACAAATACTAGAAGGAAGCAATCATTACAATATTAAATAGCTTGAATAGAGTACAACTGAAGAAAGACAAATCAAACTCCTTATGAACTGTGGTATGGCTACAAACCTAATGTAAGTTACTTAAAAGTATTTGGTGGAAAATGTTATATTCTGAAAGAGAATAGGAAAGGTAAATTTGATGTCAAAGGTAATGAAGACATATTCCTAGGATACTCCTGCAAAAATAAATAATATAAATGTTTGAATCTAACTACTCATAAAATCATAGAAAGTGCACATGTGAGAATTGATGAGTTCATAGGAAAGAGTGAAGAAGAGTGAGAAAAGAATTTGAAGATTATAAAAGGTTAATTTACTTTGAACCTAATACATTTCCTAATCCAACTGGGAGTCAAAAGATTTCACCTCCCAAGTCCCCAAAATCTCTAGAAGACACCGAGTCGTAGTAAGTGAAACCTGAACAGCGGTTTGAAGGACCTAACTCACAACCAAAGGCTACCAAGTTGTAACTAATGCAACTTGAGTCTAAATCTGAAGGACCTAATTCATAGATAGAGGGACTCAAGCATGATACAAAAGATCGAGGTGAAGCAAGTGAAACGAGTTCTAAATCCAAAGTACCTATGTTAGCAAGATATGTCAGAAGGCACTATGCACCTAATCAGATCATTGGAGACAAATCAGATAGAACCATGACAAGGAAAAAATTAAAAGGTACATGTTTGCTTTACAGAATTTGAACCTAGATCAGTTAAAGATGCTTTGGATAATGAAATTTGGATTGAAGAAATTAATGTGGAGATAGAATAGATAGAAAGGAATAAGAATTGGAATCTTGTTCATAGACCCAAGGGTAAGAATGTATTTGGTACAAAGTGGGTTTTTAGAAATAATTAGAATGGAGATGGAGAAGTTTCAAAAAACAAAGAAAGGTTAGTATGAAAAGGCCATTCTCAAGAAGAAGGTATTGATTATGATGAAACTTTTGCACCTATTACAAGATTAGAAAGTGTTAGGACTTTACTTACTTATTTTGCACACAAAGGATTTAAAGTTTATTAGATGGATGTGAAATCTTCATTCTTGAATGGATTTCTTGAAGAGGAAGTCTACATAGAGAAACCTGAAGGTTTTGTGCATCTTATAAAAAAGGATATGGTTTGCAAGTTGCAAAAAACATTGTATGGTCTCAAACAAGATCCTAGAGCTTGGTATGAACAACTTCATAATTATCAATTATGAAGATTAGTTTTCAAAGGATAAATGATAACAATGACCTACACATTAAAGAAGGACTAGACAAGAAGATTGTGTTGGTAGAAATCTTTGTGGATGATACATTGTTTACTAGTAATGGTGATTTGTGCAAATATTTTTTAGAGGAAATGTGTAAGGAATTTGAAATGTCTATGTTTGGAGATATAAAATCCTTTGTTGGATTACAGATTCAACTAAAGAAAGATGGTATCTACATTACTCAATCTAAGTATATCAAGGAGATATTGAAGAAATTTGGAATGGGGAATTCAAGACCAGTTGGAACACCTATGTCTATTGGACATAAGCTTTCTAAAAATGATGATTCCAAGGAGGTAGATCAGACCACATATAGATCAATGATTGGAAAATTACAATATTATTACATACAAGGATTGATATTGCATTAGCAGTTGGTATGGTGGAAAGATTCTTAGAAGATACTAAAGAAAATCATATTATGTAAATCAAGAGAATCATGAGGTATCTAAAGGATACTATAGACTATGGATTATGGTAAAAGAAAGGAGGCAATTTAGATTTGAAAGCCTTCATAGATATTGATTGGGCAAGCAGTGTTGATAATGGGAAGAGCACTAGTGGTGGAGCATTCTTTCTTGGTAAAAGACTAGTTTCTTGGACAAGTAAGAAGCAGAGCTACATTTCTCAGCCTACAGAAAAGACAAAGTATGTTGCAACAATAGTTAATTGATCAAATGTTGTTTGGTTCAAGCAACTATTTGTAGGTATGAAGGTAGAGATCAAGGATCTATTGGTTATCTTCTATGATAACACTAGTGTAATTGATATATCAAAGAATCCTATGATGGATACCAAGACCAAGCGCACTACATTAAAATATCATTGTCTGAGAGAATTGGTGCAATATAAAGAGGTAAGATTGGAATATGTGAATACTAAAGAAAACATTATAGACAAATTCAATAAGCCATTACCTAAGGATGCATTTATGCATCTAAGAGGTAGGTTGGCAGTCATTCCCCTATCTAAAGCTTACTAAATGAAGTTTAGTGATGCATAAACTAGAGCATGTTGAAGATCAGTCAAGTTGATGTAATATTGAAAGGGTAGATTTCATATGAATCTGTACATGAGGTACATTGGAATTCATTGAATATTGTCTTTGGCATAATATGTCAAAGAGGGAGAGTTTTATGTGTCATATCATAGAAATTTTCTTAAGATGGAGAGTATACTTATCACAAAAAAATTATTTGAGGATGTCATAGAGGAAGAACTTGGTTTGATATAAAAAAGGATAGAGTTTTGTATCACAAGAAGATGTTGAAGATAGAGCTTGATGATAAGGGAGAAATTATAGTTAGATGGAGTTTAAACTAATAGACGGAGTTCTCATGGATGAGAAATAGAATGAAACTAAGGACATTTTTCTTACTTTACTTTGCTCTAAAATTCTCATCAAGTATTATGACATGTTGTGTTGCCATCAATGCCAAAAAGGGAGATTGTTTAAAAAAATTGATAAATTTTATATTGTCTTTGATGTTACACAAAATTTCATATCTATACAAGTCAGTGTATGCAGAGCTCACTCAGGTGGTGAAGATAGTTTCATGTGTCTGTTGAGCATTCCATTTTTTCCCATGTTCGAAAAATGGTGTCTACCAAGTTCAATTGGGCTTCAAAGAGAAGTTAGTAGAAGATGAGTGTAAACCATGCTCACTCGATTAATGAAGGAATGTTAGATGGAACCAGTGCTAATTAAGCTTGCTCAGTTACCAAAGGAAGTTTGTGAAGGTGTAGTGTTAACTAAGTTCACTTGTTTAACATAGGAAAATCATTTGTAAGTTAGTGTCTATTGAGTAGGGTTGGCAAACGAGGATTTTTTTGTTTTGGCATATTGAGTTTCATAGATTTGTTTGTTTGTTCTAGCCAACCGAGGAGATGAATATTAATTATTCTAAGTTGTGTTCAAGATGACTTGACAATGGGTATGATATAAGTATAAGGTCAAGTGGAAGATTGAATGCATAAGAATATGAAAGAATAGAAGATGCTTAGAGGAAGTGAATTACAAGGATAAGTAGACTATCTTTGAGGAGCTGCAAAGATACATTCAATCAGAAGGATCAAGTATTTGAGTGAGAATTAAGATCTAAAATTATAAATAGAGTTACATCAAAAATCAATCATATCATTGTTACTCTCAAACCATTGTAGCAGTGAACTAAATCTCTTAACAGAGTTGGCGCAACAACCATTTGTAAATCCTCTAACAATGTTTCATTTCTAGATTGAAGTTGTTTGCTTGATTTTTCACATGAAACTTTCTGCTACATCCTTAGTGAAAATTCTAGTTCATTTTAATTAGGGTTTTGTAATGTTTTGTTGACCTTAGAAAAATCCCTAATTCTATTATGTCATTTTTCCAATGAATTAATATCACCCCAAGGGACCTTTGAATTAGGTTTGCACAGTGTTTTCATTTAAAAAAGGGATGTATGGGAAAACTCTTTTTAATGTTTTCTTTTCTCTTTCCTGAGTAATTTTTAAACCTTGCTTACATTATCCAATATTTCCCTAAGTTCCCATAAAAGGTCTTAGCCCAAGATTTTGTTCTATTATTCTGTGAGTTTACATATTTTTGTTGGAAAAATCAATTAAGTAACGATAACCCTTGATCTTCCTTAGGATTAAGAGTTTTCTTTGGGAAGGTAGAATATGCTAGTAGAAATATCCATGATGATTTTTTGTAACTATTGAATGAATCTACTAATGAATCCGCCCAAATAAAGAAAATAGTTCATATAAACGCTAGATTCTAAATTGTAGATAGTTTGTTTGATAAGGGAAATTGGACTAGGGATGCCATATCTGCTAAAATAGAGCTACAATTATCTAAACAATGGATTTTTTGAGAGGAAATTGTTTGCTTCCCATAGAAATATCTAGAATTTTGACTTAGGTAAGTTAGTAGCTCCTAGGGTTTTTATGTATTCAGACCTCCCCATAGTTGTAGCCCACAACTATGACCCAATATCTAGGATGGTGAGGAGAATAGATGGGGAATGTTTAATGAAAATCGCTACAGAAGAAATTCAAGAAGTTTTTTGAATGAACCCAACCACAAATTATCATGAGGTCATTGATTTTCAGGGATTGGAGAAGGAGTATTTGTTTCATAAAGATCAAATTAGGAAAGGGGTACTAAGAGCAAACTTGGCCATAATTGGTAATTTGACTTTTGTTACAACATCAACTAAAGAACCTTTCAAGAAATAGTTTTTTAATTCTAGGGCCATAGACATCTATATGACTTTGTGCAAGCTCTTAGGTGAAGATGAACAAGAATTTGTGCCAATAAAGTTTATGTATATGACGATAGAGATCTTTTCTTTGGTGTGGATATTATTTTTGATTTTTCTTCCTTTTTGGCAAAAGAAATTTACATAGGTCTAGTTGGAATTACAAAAGGTAAAATTGAGAAAACCTTTGGTTTTTATTCTTTATTGATGCATATGTTTTTGTATAAAGGGGTTAGTTTCTTTGGAAAGGAAATGGTATTAACAAGATAATATGAGGGAGAGTCTTTTCCTATTTAATTGTGGGGTGCAGATATGATCTAGGATGTAGAGGAAGCCATCTTTTTGAGGTTTGATAAATATTTTGCATCTAGGTTGAGGAGCCTATTGGTAAAGGATAATCCTAGAATCTAAGCCATTCCTACATTTCATCAAGCCTATGGATAGCCCTACTAGTTTGAAAGTGTCATGTAATTGGAAGATGCCATACCATACCCTATGTTAACAATATTTAGACTATATGGATTCTAAGGAACTCCACATGTGCTTCCCTACTAGGTACCTTTTAAGGTGTGAATAACTGAGATGTTATGGAAAATAGGTGGTTTGGAGGAAGCACAACTGATTGGTTGGTCTAGGGGCTCTATTTTCCTATCTCGTATAGTTGCTCATTAGTTCATAATCACAAAAGGTGGTTGGTTGTTTCTGTATACATTCTTAGACCCATACAAAATGGTTGTCTCTCATGATCATTTCAATCATAGTGAAGGATTTGTTGAAATGTTCAGACAAAGGGCTAAGACTGGCACTAAAAAACATCAACCCTACTTCCCTAAAGATGTAATAAGAAATTAATTCTCTCTCTAGGCGCAAGAGATCAAAAAGGAGAAATGGAGAGTTTATTCCAAGTTTTAGAATTTATTAGTCATTTTGACAAAGATTATAAGCCTTTGAAAAATGAAAAGATAGAAGCATATAAGATGAATAAGTTAATGATCACTTTTCCAGAGATTATGGAGGCCATGAATAAAAAGAAAACCTTTTTTTATCAATTCTTATCCTGACAAGGCTCAAGAAGTAATTAAACTTTATCTTTTACCCCTGTAGTAGGATCAAGATAATTGATCATTCAAACGAGGTCTGGTTATAACATCATTAAAAATGAAGAGCATACAGTTGACAAGGGCAACCAAATAATTGAATTAGCTAGTACTATTTTGGAAGAAAGATTTGTAGAGCCAAGCCCAAGAGGCAAAGGATAGAAGAAAAACAAGTATCCCAAACAAAAAGAATACACACCCAATAAATCCCCATTGAATATAGATGATGAGAAACTTACTAATGAGGAAATGGAGCTATTAGGATCCCAAGGGGGAATTTTCATTACTGTTATAGAATTAGAGGAAGGGAATCCTTACGAACCTCTCATGCCTAGCCTTGAGCTAACTATTGCTGGTTATAGAGGAAAGGAGTTAGACTCCATGGTAGAGTAAGCTACTCATGAATTTCTTTCAGATGATAGCTTTGTCAAATCAAGAGCTTTCTACCAATTTGCATGGAGGAATAACATTGAACAATTTGAGGAGAGGTGCAATAAGAGGAAGGAAAATCATCCCAAACTAGAAGAGGTAGCTCTACAAGATCAAATGAAAAAGGAAATGATGTAAGAATTTAGAAATTTGACCCATGAGCAAGTAAGAAAATTGATAAGATCATCTGCAGTTTTGCTCTTGCAAAATTGGGACATTGCAGATGCAATGGTTTTTAACACTATTAACAAGAAGTTAAGTGTAGATGAAAAGGTGAGAAAAGAGCTTAGAGGTGCTAAGTTCAGTGAAGATCATGTTTATTTGGTAATTTGGTCTATGAGAAAAGGATCCAGAGCTATTTTCTCTTAGCCTAAGGATACTAACATGATTTGAAACTTGATTGTTAAGAGGGTGGAAGATACCCCAAATGAAGAGGCTATAGAACTAAATGTTGGAACAGCTAACCTCACCTTAGCTATAGCCAGGAAGGAGAAACTACAAAAAATAGAACAGCAAGAAAAATATGAGTGGGTTTTGGAAGCTTACAATAAAGAAGTATAGAAGAGAATAAAGCTTGACAATATGGTGATAGGGAATTGAGGATAGTCTAGCAAACCTAAAATTACTTATTCGCATCCTCTAGTTGAGCCTTTTAAATCAACTCCCCTTATAAAGATGTTAGATACCCCTCAAAGACCTCAATATTACATAATAGAGGATTTTGAAGAGGAAAAGAATAAACTTTGGGCATTACACATGGAACTAAATATCCAATATGAAGACAAAATGAGGAAAAAAATTATGTATTTAGTGGATAAGATTGGTTGGACTACATTTTATGAACAATTGGAAAAAGTAATGAATATATGGAATGAGCTGAAAAGAAATGAGGATGCTTTGAAGATAATTGTAAATAAATGGAACAACAGGGACAAGGATGCCACTCTTCTATGTTTCTTTGTCATCAGTCTATCTTGTGAACAAAAAAAAAGGACTTTCAACTTGACTATTGATCTCTCATATTTTGATAATGAAAGAACTGCATTGTAGAGGAGAATCATAAATTATCTTTCAAAATATACAAGTAGAAACTTTGAACTTTTCCCTCATGTATTGAATAAAATGGACAAATTGAAAGATAAAGAGGAATGGGCAAAAGAGTTGGATGCTATGTTATGCCTTATACTCAATAAGGTCATAAATTAAAAAGGACATGGATGGTCAACAAATACAACTGAAGAAGTTGTTAAAGTTCAAATATTTCATGATTCTTTAAGAGAGGAGTTTATTGAAATAGATAAACTAGGAGAATATGTTTTGAGGAAACAACATGGGATTCCAAGTTTTGTCTAGCTAGATGACACACTTTTTGACAAGTGGATGGTAGATTTTGTACTTTCAAAATAGTTAGTGCTTGGTGAAACCAATGAAGATAAAATTAAATAAGAGAAGTTGTCAACAAATGATACATTGGTTAAATCAGAAGAAGAAAAAGATAAAAAATCAATTGCAACAAAAAGTGCAAAGGTTCAAACTAATGACTTGGCAATAGGAGAGTCAAGTATAATTGCTAGTTTGTTGGTACAAGATGACCTAGATGGAGAACCACAAGTGAAACTCAACTTTCAAATATTAGATCTAGGTTCATCACAAGCAAGTCCATTGGTTGCACACTCTGAGGAATGAAAAATATATCAAAGCCAATCACAAACTCCTTAGCAACAAAGAAGTGCAACAGAAGTGGCCCCCACAAAAGGAATGTTCATGATACAAATCATTCTGTTGCACCAATTTTTGTCTTTAGTGATAGTAACTTTCGTCAATATCTTTCCATCATAAGGAAAACTATCAATACTCTCTAGACTATTGCTGAATATAGAGGAAAGGAGTTAGACTCCATGGTAGAGTAAGCTACTCATGAATTTCTTTCAGATGATAGCTTTGTCAAATCAAGAGCTTTCTAACAATTTGCATGGAGGAATAACATTGAACAATTTGAGGAGAGGTGCAATAAGAGCAAGGAAAATCATCCCAAACTAGAAGAGGTAGCTCTACAAGATCAAATGAAAGAGGAAATGATGTAAGAATTTAGAAATTTGACCCCTGAGAAAGTAAGAAAATTGATAAGATCATTTGGTGTTTTGCTCTTGCAAAATTGGGACATTGCAGACGCAATAGTTTTTAACACTATTAACAAGAAGTTAAGTGTAGATGAAAAGGAGAGAAAAGAGCTTAGAGGTGCTAAGTTCAGTGAAGATCATGTTGCTTTGGTAATTTGGTCTATGAGAAAAGGATCCAGAGCTATTTTCTCTTAGCCTAAGGATACTAACATGATTTGAAACTTGATTGTTAAGAGGGTGGAAGATACCCCAAATGAAGAGGCTACAAAACTAAATGTTGGAACAGCTAACCTCACCTTAGCTATAGCCAGGAAGGAGAAACTACAAAAAATAGAATAGCAAGAAAAATATGAGTGGGTTTTGGAAGCTTACAATAGAGAATTATAGAAGAGAATAGAGCTTGACAATAAGGTGATAGGGAATTGAGGATAGTCTAGCAAACCTAAAATTACTTATTCGCATCCTCTAGTTGAGCCTTTTAAATCAACTCCCCTTATAAAGATGTTAGATACCCCTCAGAGACCTCAATATTACATAATAGAGGATTTTGAAGAGGAAAAGAATAAACTTTGGGCATTACACATGGAACTAAATATCCAATATGAAGACAAAATGAGGAAAAAAATTATGTATTTAGTGGATAAGATTGGTTGGACTACATTTTATGAACAATTGGAAAAAGTAATGAATATATGGAATGAGGTAAAAAGAAATGAGGATGCTTTGAAGATAATTGTAAATAAATGGAACAACAGGGACAAGGATGTCACTCTTCTAGGTTTCTTTGTCATCAGTCTATCTTGTGAACAAAAAAAAAGGACTTTCGACTTGACTATTGATCTCTCATATTTTGATAATGAAAGAACTACATTGTAGAGGAGAATCATAAATTATCTTTCAAAATATATGAGTAGAAACTTTGAACTTTTCCCTCATGTATTGAATAAAATGGACAAATTGAAAGATAAAGAGGAATGGGCAAAAGAGTTGGATGCTATGTTATGCCTTATACTCAATAAGTTCATAAATGAAAAAGGACATGGATGGTCAACAAATACAACTGAAGAAGTTGTTAAAGTTCAAATATTTCATGATTCTTTAAGAGAGGAGTTTATTGAAATAGATAAACTAGGAGAATATGTTTTGAGGAAACAACATGGGATTCCAAGTTTTGTCTAGCCTGATGACACACTTTTTGACAAGTGGATGGTAGATTTTGTACTTTCAAAATAGTTAGTGCTTGGTGAAACCAATGAAGATGAAATTAAATAAGAGAAGTTGTCAAAAACTGATACATTGGTTAAATGAGAAGAAGAAAAAGATAAAAAATAAATTGCAACAAAAAGTGCAAAGGTTCAAACTGATGACTTGGCAATAGGAGAGTCAAGTATAATTGCCAGTTTGTTGGTACAAGATGACCTAGATGGAGAACCACAAGTGAAACTTAGCTTTCAAATATTAGAACTAGGTTCATCACAAGAAAGTCCATTGGTTGCACACTCTGAGGAATGACAAATATATCAAAGCCAATCACAAACTTCGTAGCAACAAAGAAGTGCAACAGAAGTGGCCCCCACAAAAGGAATGTTCATGATAAAAATCATTTTGTTGCACCAATTTTTGTCTTTAGTGATAGTAACTTTCCTCAATATCTTTCCATCATAAGGACAACTATCAATACTCTCTAGACCTAAAGCTTGTTTCATCTCACACTATATAGGTGAGTTTCCAAGGCTAGAGAAGGGGTCCAAACTATTGTGCATTTTTTAATTTTTGCTAGTTTTTTTGGTGTAGTTTCCTTGGTGTCAATTTTGTGATGTATTTTCTCTAAAAATTTGAAGATAAATTAATTTTCTAGGATCATATTATCTTTTCTTGATTTTTTCTGAGTTTTATTCCAAATGTTACATGATTTTCAATGAAAATTAATAAAAAGATGAATGACCATCATATCTATTTTCTCTAAGTCTTGTCTTCTTTCTTTTTGATTGGTTATCTTGAGGTTGTATGGGAAAAGTTTGTTCAATTTAATGCAACTAGAATTGGTTGTATATCAATTCAATGAATTAAGTAAATGCTTCAGTGGTATGATAGGATTTCCAGGCAGTAAAAAGGATATGCATACGAATGAGTTTTAGGGAAGATTGTTGAGAATATTGATTGTAATACAATCAATTAGGTCAAAATAGTTGGATAGACTATGAATCCCAATGGATGAGGCTCTGATCAATTATCTTAGTTTGTATATGAAGATATCACGGATAAGCATCAAGCAAAATCTTAAAATCAAAAATCAATTTTACTTTAATTGTATGAAGAGTATCATATCTGGTCAATACTTCATTGCATTTAATCGTTTGTTCTAGTTAGCTATTGTTACCCAAAATAATATGTCAATCTAAGAATAATTATGACCAAACATATTCTATAGGGGATGAGTATTATAATAGAATATCATTGAATGAATGAAGTGTGAAGATAGTATCAAGTTTTGAATCATTTTATCCCTTAGGTGCACCCGCCTTGGTTTTGTAGATCCTAAAGAGTAGAAAATATTTATGATTTTGTTGAAGTTGGGTCTAGATCTAAAGACTTATTAGCTAAGTATAGGAAATAGCCAATCCTTAGACTAATTGTATCTTCACCATCTTGGCAGCAGGTATTTTGTTACTTGGTAGATTTAAAATGCCAAGAGAAGTATCTAAATACCTCTAACAAGGCTACTCCTAACAAGGTGACTAAATCCTTTGATAGGGTCATAGGTAATAGTTTGTTTATAATCTTTAACAAGTTTGGCTCCTGATAGGACTCACTTCAAAAGAGTGAAAAATAGTAACTAGTTGCAATTGGTGGTTTTTCCCAAATTGGGTTTCCATGTTAAATCTTGGTGTCACTTGTGTTCATGCTATTTCTTTTATATGTATGCAACTAAGTTAATTAAGGTTAATCACAAATAATATCTTAAGTTCTTCATGTTTAGTATTTATTTAGTAGCAGTTGTTATTTCAGTGGTTACCAAGTTGCAACATATTATTAGTGTTAATCGAGTGCCTATGTGTTAACCAAGTAGCAACAGTTTCACCAGATTTTATGTTTTGTATCGATATCTAAGGGATCTAGGATTTATTTTTGTGATAGCTGATTCACCCCTCCCCTCTCAGTTACTCCTCTTATATTTCCAATAGTTACTTCGTTAAAATATGTATATCATTTGGATACAATTTAATTTTACAAATAAATAGAACTACAAAAATATTAAAATTGATATAACCTACAAATTTGATATACCATCTTGTACCAAATTAATGAAAAATTTATTCAAACTTTAAAAGATTAAGTATTGAATGATTGGCATTAAAAAAAATGCATAAAAAAGTGTAGAAGCTTCACAACAATTTGATAAGAAAATGATTATCCAAATGAAAATTGACATCATCTAGACATATATGGAAGTTGTGGATAACTGGCATTTTTATTCTCCAATGAATAAAAATGATGTAAATATGAAAACATATTTGGTGATTTAATCAAAAATTTTGACAAGATTAGAATTTTAGTCGTCAATTTAGAAGGGATCATTTATTGGATTCAATATTTTTCCTATTCTTATAGGGACACACACACACACACAGACACACACATATATGCATGTGTATGTATACACACACACACACACACACACACATATATGTATAAATATATGCATACATATATGTATATACATATATGTGTGTATATATATGTATGTATGTATATGTATATATGTATGCATATATGTATATATACATACATTTATATTTATATACATATATATGCATATACACATGTATTTATATGTACACACACACACACACACACACACACACACACCAAAAGACCAATCTATCCATGCTTATTACAACCACTGAGCTTATCCTTATAGTATACAAGAGGTAGTTAAGTGCTTATCATGGATCCTGAGGGGAGTGCTAAACAAGTTTCTAACAATCTCTCCCTTAGTGTTACCCAAGGGTCTAAGGATTCGAACCTGTGACCAAGCTTTAATACCACTTGTTAGAGTGGGGTTTCTGTTGCACTAAAA